>JAVJIF010006387.1:0-198030 GCA_038442645.1 Agave tequilana | reverse complement strand
AAAGTGGAAATGCTTCTCACATCCATACCAGACAAATGATTTATGAAATAAGGTATACAAATCACTATATTGATATGGAATTCCTTCTCACATCCATACCAGACAAATGATCTATGAAATAATGAGAACATTTCCCTGGAAGCTGCTATTCCAGACAATATTTTCTGAACTGGTACAGACCACTTTATAAGCATGATTATATGCCACTCTCTTAAAGTCCATTTCGACTCCCTTCAGCAATCATAAACTCAAACATAAGGTTACATTCACTGCTGCTGCTGCTGTTGTGAATGCCACTATGATTTTCAATGCTCCACCTTTTGGAATTTTGTTGCTTAGTGTGTTCTAGATACTATTATATTTCATGAGAACTTGGAGCACATCAGAGCTAGCCATTTTTTCTCCTTCTATCACAATTCTCCACTAAGGAACTCTTCATCCCCTTTAGACCTGACTGTTTTAATCTTATACTGAAGAGGCAAAGTTGCTATTTTGCTATTTCATGAGGATGTTTTAAAGTGTGTAACTTGGGAATATTTTGTTGGGGAGTTCCCTTTATCTGAAAGTTGCATGCTTGCTAATGAGTAACTAATAACCCCAAAAGCAGATTACACATCGAAGTTAAGTAGCTCTTTCATTAGTTTTTCTTATCAAAATCTCAGCAATAAAGGAGGGTCTATAGAATAACTATGATATCAATTTATTGTCTAGGCAAAGATCTAGTGCTGCAAGAAGGATTTCTGATCTAAGGCAAAGATCTAATGATATAAAAGAAAAAACTACTTTTGAAAGATCAGCAGAAGTATCATGAGTGACATGTATATTTTAGTGAGTGCGGAGTGTTTTCTATTCATTTTTTTACTTTTGATTTTATGTATCTCACATTGCTATTTGAATGCAGAGGTCCAAGTTATGGTTATCGAGGCAAAGTGCTCCTTGCATTTGAAGAAAATGGATTCTCAAAAGTTGGAGTTAGATTTGATAAACAAATTCCTGACGGGAATGACCTTGGTGGATTATGTGAAGAAGAACATGGTTTCTTTTGCACAGGTGACTCTCCTATTCCTATTCCTAGTTTTTTTTTTCTTTTTTTAAGAGAACTCTTGGAATCTTAAGAAAGGTTTATTCTCCTTGTTTGCTTTCCATACTGCTTATGTTTGTGATAGCCCTTCTTTATTCTCTTTCATTTCCTTATTCAGCTGATTTACTTCGACCTGACTATCCTGGGTTTGAAGATTCTGAAAGATTTGCCATTAATGAATTGATAGAGGTTGGTTTGCCATTTTTTCCTGCTCTTTTTTTCTTGTAACATCTCTTGGCCTGGTACTGATTGTAACTTGTACTCAGGTTGTTTCTGAAGAAAGTAAATCTGAGCCTCTGATAGTATATCTCAAAGACATAGAGAAATCTATGGTTGGAAGTGCAGAATATTTAACGTTGAAAGGAAAGTTTGATTCATTGCCAACAGGTCTTCTTGTAATTGGTTCTCATACTCAGGTGGACAACCGCAAAGAAAAGGTTACAGTTGATGCATTGTCATCTAATTTAATACCAGTTTTTTTTTTTTGATGGTTGTTTTATATTTTGTTAACAAGTTTTATATGAATATGGCATTTTACAGTCACATCCTGGCGGTCTTCTTTTTACAAAATTTGGAAGCAACCAAACAGCACTTCTTGACTTTGCTTTCCCGGTTAGTTCTGTTTACTGTTTTTGATTAGTACATGTTTGACATGCATACCCTGTACTCATTTACTAACATTTCTCATCTTTTCACTTGTTTCTTCTCTGCATTCAGAAATTCTGATAGTGCCTCTTGTGTGCTAAATTTAATAACATGGTTTCCTTACCGGCCAACACTAGAAGATTTGGTTCTGCTTGTTGATTTTTTTCATAAATTCCCTCTGTTGTGGCGACCTGTAACATCTAGTCAATGCTTGTTATGTACAAGCATTTTCTGTGTGCAGAAGACTGAAGTTTAATAATTATAAAAGATAAATTGATCAGCAACCCTTATAGTCAGCTAATAGTGGAAATGATGCAATTACAATGTATTTTATTGTAAGTTCAATGGAATTTTATCATTTGATAGATTTAATTATAGGTGTTGCTCAGCGTGCGCATGTAATTTTATCATCTGGTGGGTTTGTCTATAGGTGTAACATGACATGTGTATGTGTCAGCGCTCTTGCGTGTGCGTGCATTGGCTGAATTTATATAAATATGTACATAATTTTTTTGCATGGTATTCACACTAGAGGTTCTTGTATGAGATGGTAAGTAATGAGCTGGTTTGAACTTCTAAGGACGTCGAACTTCACAATAGAACTGTGGTATGACTGGCATGGTACTTCATTTATTACCGACCACACACACACGTCCACCCCAAACACAAACAAAAACCCCCCCCACTGTTAAAGTTTCTCAATCGAAGGATAAATGTGTCCTATAGCTCTAAATTTCCTGAACTCGCTTATCTAACAAGACCTCCATTATGTACAAGTGTTCGGAACAGGATCAATAATTTAACATATCATTTCCAGTATGCATCTACAAATTGTCACGAGTCCTGGAGACAGGACACTGCAAGACTTACATGTTCTGTTGCATGTTAGAGAAGTTTCCCATTCTCTTGGGCACTCTGTTTGTGTTGACACCAATTATTCAAGAAGCGGGTGTGTCATGTATATAGTATCAAATGTAACTATGATACTATTGTCCAATTTATCATGGTTGGCTATGTTTTACTTGCAAGAACATTGTTGCGTATTTACTCTTTATCAATCATGTACCAGGCAAAGGAGGGTTTGGCTGGAAACTCAAAATTCTTGCCTCTATGTTTATCGTTTCCTCATTGTTCTAACCTATTATCAATTCCCTTTCCCAGCTCCTATTACTTGATAACATTGTCCCCATGGTTGCAACATTTATGTTTTACTTTTATGTTTCTTGACAGAGGATGCAACTTGGGTTAACTGGTCCAGGTTTCAACCCCATCCCAAAGTGGTCTCTATTTTCCCACATCCTTTTCCAAACTTGGTTGGATTAGGTTATGTAGAATGACACTGTTGGTTCAAGTTTGGTCTGGCTGAGGTTAAATCAACTAATGCATATTGTCGGCACTTATAAGGGATGAAGGCTGTCAAGATTTGGCACATCTCACTAAGCTATTATCATGCATCACTAAGCTATTATCATGCATACCACACTTTCAAAACCTTAATCTATTTACAGAACAGTAAACCTCAAAAATTGAAATCGATTAACTAAATCTTATGTGTACGAACTAATGTAACAAACTTTAGAGAATGGAGGGGGGATGTCCGCAACTAATGTAACAACTTAAAAAGAGACAAATGGAGGGGGAATGTGAAGGTGGCCTTTTCTTCTCTCTTTGTTTTCTTTTCTTCACTAAACTTGTTTGTGTGCTCTAATGTCAAGGCATAGTCCACAAGCTTAATTTTTGATTGAGCCTAACCCAAAGAGGCTTGGTTAGCATTTGAAGGATTGTTATGGAGACTATAGAGGAGTAGCATTGAAAGAGTGAAGCAAAGAAGAGACTATAGAAGTTTGGTGGCGAAGTTAAATCTGTGATCTAATGTGAATGAGTGCCTGCTGTTGAGGTGGAGACTTTGGTGAAAAATCTGTGGTGATGGACCCCGATATACATCTACTCTTCATCAAGTCTGATGAATATTTATATCTAATTGCAATTATATTTCACTTACAGATGATCAAGGGCTAAATTAAAAATTTAAATATTATAATGTGTTGGTGGCATATATTGGTTCAGGTTGTGGACCCTAATAACTTAACATGGCCCAATTATGATTCTGGGTTTGATTGTGCATCCTAACCGGGACTTGTTCCTAAATTTATGCTCAAATCTTGCATCCTGTGTCAGATAGGTTGGGCCCAAACCATCCTACTTGCTCTCATTGTTCACAATAAACTTCTCTCTCCATGCAGTGTTGAACTCACGTGTGAATATAAGTATGATGTTAGGGATGAGAAAATAACCTAGATCATATAACCCAATTTAAACTCTTCAGCCCCCTATACTTTTTTTTGAAACCCTCTTCATCTTCTACATGCTTCTCTTTGTTTAATACTTTGCAGATCGGATCTTCCGTATAGGATAAAAAAAGAAATTTCAAGTATTTGCTATCTTTCTCTTTGAATGAGATCTCAATTTTAGCTATGGTTTCATTAGCTATCTTACAATTAGAATCCCTCTTCTTCCCTATCCGTTCCTCCACTGCTGCGAACCTTGGTTCGATTCAAGCATGATACACTTTTTATTTATTTGGAGAACCCAAGTACTCTCTTTTGATCCATGAAACAACTCTTAGAAATCTTTTTCCTTTTGAAAAGGAAGATACATGAGCGAAACAATCAACCTATTGATGTTGGAAGACCAAAAGATTTTTTCAATGTTTCATTTCTCGGTCTGATGGAATTCATAAGTATAAGAAAGAAGCTCCGTCAAATAGAGATTTTTTTCTTTCGATCATCTTTTGATTGTTATACAAGATATAAGGACAGATTTTTTCTTTCGATCGTCTTTTGATTGTTAATACAAGATATAAGAACCACTACTGCAAGCGATATTACACCTTTGATCGTGAAATATCGATTGCTTGTTGAACCATGTGAATCATGTGAAAGTAGGATACTCCAAATTCGGGGTCAAAGAGTTTCATAAATTGTTCTTGGTGGAAAAAATAAGAGTGAAAGATCCTACTGAATCGAATATGATCCATGAATATAAGAAATGGTGATAATTCTTGATCTCTCTCAATTCGAGTATTCATGATTTGAATTGATGTCATTTCATTGATTCTCGCTAAAGATTTTCATTGGTTCCTTCTAAAGATTTCATTTCAATTGGAATTTGTTATTCACGATGTCCGATGAGCTTTGTTAAGCATCCATAGCTAAATGGTTAAAGCACCCAACTCGTAATTGGCAAATTTGTAGGTTCAATTCCTGCTAGAATCTAGATGCACGCCAATAGGAACGTTCAATAAGTCTATTGGAATTGGCTCTGTATCAATGGAATCTCATCATCCATACATGTCGAATTGGTATGATATATTCATACTATAACATATGAACAGTGAGAACTAGAATTCTTATCGATACTGGAACTTATTGGTAAGAAAACGGATTTATGGATGGAATCAGATATGCATTATTTACAAAAAGTATTTGATTATCGAGGAAAATCAATATACTTCTAATATCGAATCAGGATCAACTAGGACAAAAATAAAGCATTGGGTCGAACTCGTCATGGTATTAGCCATGAATAGTCATCGACTCCCAGGAAAGGGTAGAAGAATGGGACCTATTGTGGGACATATAATGCATTACAGACGTATGATCATTATGCTTCAACCGGGTTATTCTATTACACCTCTTATGGAGAAAGAACTTAAAGCAAATACTTAACACAACGATACATTTGTAAAAATTTCTACCCTGAGCACATGCAATGAGCCGTTGGTAGTCAAGTGAACTCCAATCCACAAAATAATTTGATCTATGGACAATATCATTGTGGTAAAGGTCGTAATGCTAGAGAATTATTACCGCGAGGCATAGAGTGGGAGATCATAAGTGTCTATACCGTAAAATCGATTTTCGACGAAAGGAAAAAGACATCTTGTAGAATTGTTACCATATAATATGACCCAAATCGAAATGCATACATTTGTCTTATACACGGGGGATGGTGAGGAGATATATTTTACATCCAGAGGGTTATAATTAGAGATATAATTATTTCTGGTACAGAAATTCCTATATCAGTGGGAAATACCCTACCTTTGAGTGCGATTTGAACCATTATTTACCTAATTGGAAGTAACCAATTAGGTTTACGACAAACCTAGAAATCAATCACTGATCCAATTTGAGCACCTCCATGGGATAGATCTTAGCAGAAAACTGTTGAGTAACAATCAACAAGTGATTGAGTTCAGTAGTTTCTCATACAAAACTATTGACTTTAGATATATGATAATATGGAGAAGATAAAATTGTTTGAAGCACGCACATAAACGGAAGCACCCCTTGTTTCAAAGAGGAAGGGTTATTCACATTTAATTTGATGGTTAAAGGCAATTGAAAGCTAAGCAGTGGTAATTATAAAGATCCTTCGGGAAAAAAATAGAGATGTCTCCTATGTTACCCATAATATGTGAAAGTATCGACGTAATTTCTTAGAGTCATTCTACATGAAGAACATAAGCCAGATGACGAAATCGGGAGATCTAGATGTACATGAGTGTTTCGGCAGATTTGTATTCCTTATAACCACTCGTGTGGTACTTTATCATGTGATTCATATAAGATCCCTCTGTCTAGATTTCATCATATACATCTAGAAAGCCGTATGTTTCGGAAGAAGCTTGTACAATTTGGGATGGGGTTTTTATTCATAAAAAAGAAGAATCTACTTTAACTGATATGCCCTTAGGCACGACCATACATAACATAGAAATTATACTTGAAAAGGGTAGATAATTAGCTAGAACTATAGCGACGCTGATTGCAAAAGAGGGTAAATCAGCCACATTAAGATTACCATCTGGGGCATGGTTCAAGTCGCGGTCTCGCGGCCGACTTGGTTGGCATTGAGACTGATCGGTCGCGACGACTCGGATTGCGCAAAACGCTAAGCTTAAAAAATTCTGAAATTTTTACGATAAATCGTAAACAAATGTGGACATCAAATTCATGTATCACATGTCAAAACATATCACTTAGCACACTAAACATAAGCGAAAATAAATACACGCATCATCGGTAGAAACATATTAAAATACATGCAAAAAATAGTAAATTGCATAAAATATATTCATAAATAAAATACATGATAATGTAGTCATTTTCATATTGAATTGCGATGAGGCACGAAATCATCTATACGGTAAGTAGATAAAATGGTACTAGTACCGTAGATCTCTCAAGTTGTGGCCTGTAATCATAGATATATCCTACACCATAATGTTGGCCTGATGTCAAACTTAATCCTTGTATATGACCTTCAAGATTATAAGTTCCTTCATTAGCCTATTGTTGTCTCTATTATTGTCATCACCATCACCACCGCCATCACCGTCATCATTATCATTACCATCATCACTACTAGAACTGGATAAAAATCTTACATTTTCACCACCAACACCATCATCCACTTCTCTTATACCTCTACTTTTCTCACTACGACGAATATCTTCATCGAAGAGGAAGAGCTTTGAAACGACTTTTTCAAGTTTTTAAACACACTTTAATGAGAACATGCTTTTGATTGTTTTCTGTTTCAATGAGAACATGTAAGGATCAATTCCTTTAAAAATTAGAGAGATCTATTTAAAAATTACTTAAATCAAATTATAAGTCTCATCCTCTCATATTTATACTTAAATCAAATTAAATCAAATCATATATAATTAAATTTAAAATCAGATCTATTTTAAAATAAATCATATCTCATTAAAATTAAAATTACAAGATATCAAATTAACATATCTACTGAATTAATATTAATTTAACATTACAAGATTAACGTTAAAAGATTAAATTTACACTAAATTAAATTTACATTAGTAAATTACCTACTTTAATTACTAAATTAATTTAATTCAATATTAAGAGAGGGACTGAGGGGGGGAGAGAGGGGAGAGGCAGAGAGCGAGAGAGACTGAGAGAGAGAGCTGAAGAGGGGAGAGAGACTGAGAAGGAGAGAGGAGGGAGACTGAGAGAGGGAAAGAGGGAGATTGGACTCAGAGATTGAGAGAGGAGGGAGACAGAGATGAGAGAGGAGGGAGACAGAGATTGAGAGAGGGAGAGAGAGACTAAGAGGTGGAGACAGAGAGAGTGAGACAGAGCAGGAGAAAGGAGAGAGATCGCAGAGAGGAAATCGGAGAGAGATCGCAGAGAGGAAATAGGAGAGAGATTAGAGCGAGGGAGAGGGGAGAGAAGGAGAGAGACAAAGAGGGAGAGATCGGAGGGAGAGACAAAGAGGGAAAGAGGGAGAGAGAGACCTAGGGGATGGCGGCGGCTCACGGCGAAGGCAAAGGCGGCGGCACACGATGAAGGCGACGCGAGGAAGAGGAGAGGTAGGTCTCGATTGTTCTTTTTTTTTTCGCTTTAAACTGGCTCGATCACGAGTGAACAGTCGGCCACGACTCGGGGCTTACTCGGATTCTACTCGTCTGTATCGGCTGACTCACTCCGAATTGGACCGTGACTCGGCCGATTCAATTGAGTTGAATCGAGTTTTGGCTGAGTCACTGGATTCTGAGTTGGCTCACACGAATCGGGTCTCGGACTCGTCTCGGCACCCTCCGAGTCGTATCCGCCTCGGTCGAGTCTTCGATCACTGACTGATCTGGGGAGGTTCGTTTGATATCCAAAACTGCTTAGCAACAGTCAGACAAGTGTGTAATGTTAGGGTGAACCAAAAGTTTGGGTAGCGCTGGATTGAAGTGTTGGCTAAATAAGCACTATGTAGTAAGGGAGTAGTTATGAACATTGTAACCATTTCCATGGGGCGGGGAAGGGAGAACCCAATTGGTAGAAAAAACCTACGACCCCTGGGGTTTTCCTGCGCTTGGAAGTAGGAAGAGGAAAAAAATATAGTGATAGTTCTATTCTTGGTCATCATAAATAGGAATATTGAAAATCTATTTTTTTGAATTTCAAATAATATGACGGGCGAACGACGGGAATTGAACCCGTGCACGGTGGATTCACAATCTAGTGCCTTGATCCACTTGGCTGCATCTGCCCCTTATCTAGCTAAAGGATTTTTTTCTTTTTTTTATTCATCATTATTGTATTTATTCTTACCTTCATACTTGGAGATATTTTATTGGACATAGAACACCAATCTTTAAAATGTAAAATAAAAAAGAGTAATTAGCTGTGACACATTCGCTAAAAAAATCCTTTTGTAGCTAATCATTTATCCAAAAAAAATTGAAAAACTCAACATGAGGGAGGAGAAAGAAATAATAGTAACTTGGTTTTGGGCATATACCATTATACCTAAAATAATTGGTCATACAATTACTATTCATAATGTAAAGAAACATTTACCAATTTTTATAAAGATCGTATGGTAGGTCACAGATTAGGAGAATTCGCGCCTACTTTGACTTTCGCAAGACATGCAAGAAACATAATAAATCTCATCGTTAATTTGGAATTAAAAACTAGATAGTTATCATTCATTGGTAGGGGATAAACCTTTGATAAATAGACTCAAATTCGGATACAGGAGTAAAAGTTATAGCTCAACATACATGTATGTCTATTTTTCAAAGCGCGAAGAGTAATTGATCATATTCGCGGGCACGCTTATGAGGAAACACTTGTGATACTGGAACTTATGCCTTATCGAGCATCTTATCTCATTTTAAAATTGGTTTATTTTGCAGCAACAAACACTAGTCATAATATGGGTTTGAACAAAGTTGATTCATTCATTAGTAAAGCTGAAGTCACTGGGGTCATTTTGTGAAAAACTTGAGACCTAGGGCTCGACGACGTAGTTATCTAATAAAAGGTTCACTTGTCATATAACAATTGTATTAAAAGAGGAGGAATCTAAATTTTCTTAGATGAATTTAAGATTTAGTTTCCTATTTAGAAAAAATAAATGGAAAAATAATATAATAACAAAATATGGGACAAAAAATAAATCCACTTGGTTTCAGACTTAGTGCAGAAGAAAATCATCATTCCTTTTGGTTGCACAACCAATTTTTTTTCCGTAGGTCTACAATAAGATGAGAAAATATGGAATTGTAACTAGAGCTATGTACAAAAAATATAAGAGAATATCCCCAGGTTTCGAAGGAATTGGAATTGCTTGCATAGAAATTAAAAAAAATTGATTTGATCCAAGTCAATCTATATTGGTTCCCAAATTTATTAATAGAGGGTCGAACACAAGGGATCGAAGAATTATACATGAGTGTACAAAAAGTGTATCGTTTTGTGAACCAAAGATTTAACATTGCTATCACAAGAATTGAAAAACCTTATGGACACCTTAATATTCTTGCAGAATATATGGCTTCACAATTAAGAAAAAGAGTTTCATTCCGAAAGGCAATGAAAAAAGCTATTGAATTAAAACAAGTAGATGCAAAGGGAATTCAAAAACAATTAGCGGGCGTTTCAACGGAAAAAATTGCACGTGTCGAATGGATCAGAGAAGGTAGAGTTCCTCTACAAACAATTTGTGCTAAAATTGATCATTGTTCCTATACAATTTGAACTATCCATGGCGTATTAGGCTTAAAAATTTGGGTATTTGCGGATGAAGAATAATAAGTAGACCTTTTATTTATCTTGCCGTCTGTCGCGTGATTGAACAAAAAATTAAAAACCATTTCTGTTTTTCCATTAAATCAAATAAAATAAACAATTCTAATTCTTGAAGGTTGAATAAAAATTGATTATTTTTTTAATATACACACTATGCTTAGTGTGTGACTCATTAGTTTTTTTCTTTAGAGTTTAGAGTTGGGCTTCAAAAAATCCCTACTATAAACTTAATAATTATAATAAAATAAACAAAAAAACTAACACAAATAACCAACTTATTGCTTCGTGTTGTCGAGATCCCAAGAAACAATCACTATATGACTGGATCAATCATATATTCCCTAAAAAAAAAAAATCTGATTATATGTTCTGAAGGAAAAATAAATAAATAAAAATAAGGGATGCGGATAAATGGAAAGGTGATAGAATGGGAGAACAAAAAGATCATGATACATGATTCCAAATATGTATGATCACCTCATAAAAGGGGTGTGATAAAGCATTAATATTGATATAAATATAATAATAATAAAGAGTCTCAGGTTAAATTGGCTTGGGAGCGAATTTTGTTGGGAGCTCCATTGCAAAGTTTAGGCCTAACCATTAATTGGAAAAGTTGTAGGAACGATGAACCCCGTGGTTATATAAGCTTCTATTAAAATAAAATGACTCCCAATGATTCATCGAGTGGGATGACGGAACCAACCAAGAACAAATTGATTTACTCTGGCAGATCATGGATTAATCCTACGAATGGAACACGAAGAGTCAATATTTATCTGCAAACCCTTATTTTTTATTACTCTTATCGAATCAAGACAATATTCCAATAAAAAAAGGATTTGCTATAAATAAGAAAGCATTATATATATATATCTATCAATATACACATCTAGTTGTATATACTTCCTATGTAATGAATGAAATATCAATAAAAATCTCATTACTTAGTTTAGTGTATTAGTTATTATATACATGTGTATCTGTAATTGAATTCTTTCATTTGCGAGAAGCTGGATGAGCAAAACTCTCTTATGTCCGGTTCTGTAGTAGAGGGGGGATTGATTAAGAAAAAACCATTAACTATACCCCAAAAGAACTAAATTTCATAAGCAACAGAGCACGGTTCAAAGACTCGGCCGAGTCGGAGACGAGTCGGACGAGTCGTATCCGTCTCGGCCCGCTCCGAGACGAGTCCGAGTCACGAGTCTGTCGACTCAACTCAGAGGAGACCGACTAGGCCGAGAATTGGAGTTGACTCGGTCGACTCGGCATTATGATAATTTTATGCCTCATTGCAATGCAATGTGGAAATAACTACATTAGCATGTATTTATGAATGTAGTTTATGTAATTTACTATATTGTGCATGTATTTTGATATGCTTCTACCGACAATGCGTGTATTAATGCTTTCGCTTTATGTTTAGTGTGCTAGGTGATATATTTTAGACATGTGATACATGAATGTGGATGTCTACATTTTTTTTAAGATTTGTCCTGATTTTTTAAATTATTTTTGAGCTTTCTATATAGCGTTTTGTGCGTATCACCCGATACCGATCCGAATCGCTGAGACCGATCCGTCTCAGTGCCTGCCGAGTCGGCGGCCGAGACCGCGACTGTGAACCATGCAATAGAGGGCCTGTTTGGTTTGATGAAAGTGGGAGGAAATGTGTAAGTAGGAAATAAGTATGAGAATTGTGGGAGTGTAGTGGAAATTTGAAATTTGTGTTTCTCATTTTCGGTGTTTGGTTGTAATGTGAAAGTGTAAGTGAAAAATTATATTATATTTTTCGGTATTCGGTTAGTAACGTGAAAGTGGAAGAAGAAAAGTTGACCACTAAGTTAATACAAAATAATATTAAATTAAATATTAATTCTGAAATAATATTTTTGGATTATAATTGGACTGCAAGTGAGATTTACATGACCACTAAATTAACTGTAACACCTGAAAGTGAGAAAATAGTAGTGTAAAAGAGATATGTAAAGGGAAAAAGAAAAGGAGTTTTCCCATTCCCCATTTCTGGTTCAAAACAAATAAGGGAAGTGAGAAATGAGTTTTCCACTTCCCATTTCCCTCACACTTCATGAATCCAAACACGCCCATAGAGGAAGAATGAAGGGAATATGATGAGGTCATCACGCCGTTTGAACAAGTTTACATGAGAAGATTGCACTCTTTTGATTTTAGTCCTTTTAATTTTAGTCGTTTGATTTTAGTTTATTTTGAATTTAATTATTTTCTTTTATTTGAAAATTTAGTACAACGGTTATATTCTGAGACTGGACTTTTGTAATGCCTATAAATAGGCCTTGAGACCTCTCTTATTGGTATTGAATGATTGAATAAAGAAATCCAAATTTTATTTTTCTTAAGATCTGGTTTTTATGATCTTGAGATTGTCTAAGGGGTGTGAAATCCAATCTTGTGTAGGGTGTGGAGCCCAAATCTATCCAGTTTCTTATTTTTCTCAAACCCTAATTTTTCCTTTTCTACTTGTATTGAAGGTGATTGCGATCCCTAGATATTACATCATTTTGGTATCAGAGCCCTAGTTTTTCAATCCCCTTAAAAAAAAATTCTCTTTTCTCCCAAACCCTTGCTTGGAAAGAAAAAACTAGATCTGATCCCGTAGATAAAAAAATATTGTAGTAAAATCTCAAAAAAAATCTTGTTAAAAAATCTCCAAAAAAATTCGCCGTCGCCACTATTTATCTTCCCCCTCCCCCCCCAAAAAACCTAACCCTAACTTTAGTCCAGCCTGCCGCCATATTACTCTTCGTCTTCACCGCCATGATTCCCTCCGACCTCCTTTGCCGCCGCCGCAGCCGACATCAGCAGAAACAACAATAGAAGCCTCGCAACATCAAAAACGTTGACTAGATCTCCTTGTCTTCATTCTGCCGACCTCCGCCTTCGCCGCCGACGTCGATAGCATCCTGGCGGCTTAGATCTCGTCGTCACAGCCATCACATCAGCGACAACCATTAGACCTCGTCATCCCCGCCAGATCCGCTCCCCAGATCTCGTCGTCGCCACCACCTCGTCATCGAGATCTCCCTCCTCAACCCTCAATTGACGTCGATCAATAACCTCGCGATCGATACCAGACACCGCCGAAACCTGCAGGTGAGCGAACGACTCAGATCTGAGCCATTTTTGAAGTCAAGATGATATCGGCTCCATCGAGCCAAATACGACAACATTGGCTCAAATCAGAGCCGACCCTTAGCCGACTCAAATTGAGCTGCCGACTCGAGCCGGGCCAAGCCGACACAGTTGTTGATCGGCTTACCCGAGCCGACCCTAGCCAGAGCCGACCCGTTTGCAGAGAGACCCATTAGCAGATTCAGTTTCATTTACGGGTTGTTTTTGGCCATTCAGAGTCCGATTCGAACAGTTCTCGAGGCATTGGTGATGTGAAACGGGGACCCTGTAGTGTGGTATATCAGTTATAGATCTGAATTCTGATTATTTCACAAAAATATGATCTTCGGTAGGAAATAATGTAAAACTAATAATGCTACAGATGGCTTTTAACATTCATTGCAAGTGTAACCTAGATAAATCGAATCTCAATAAATCAAAGGCAATGTTCAGTTAACATGACATAATCCTATTCGCGATATTCAGACGAGGAATTAACAAGAACAAACAGTTTCACACAACTCACATTTATAGTGGACAGCAAATTAATATGATAAAATTAGAGAATAAATTTGCAGTGTAATCCAACTAATTTGATTGCTGAATTCAAAATACATCTACTGAAAAGCTCGTTCTCAGGTATTCAAATTGTTGCTGCTCGTGTGCTGCTGTTGATTTGCTTTGATGTTCTACCTTGCTACATCTATCTGATGTAACAGAGCTTGGACTGATCAATGTATCAGGTGACATTCGATGGCGTGAAGACCCAATTGGCAGTAGGTGAAGGAGATGGTTGTGACAGTTAATGAGAAGGTGATTGAACTACTGACTGATTGGGTGATGGCTGGGGGAGGGCGAGGTTAGGGATGAAGGTCGATTGGCCAGCTGGCGCTGGCTGGTCGTGGGCTAGCGCTTGGGCGCTAGGTTGCTGGCGGCGAGGCTGACGAGGAGGCGAAGACGAGGAGGCGAGGGAGTAGACACTGTGGTCGACGAGGGGGAAGGGAGTTGTCCGAAAGATGCGCTGTATTGATGAAGTGGAGGGAGGACCCACGTGATGGTGTTGTGTTGATGGCTGCTTGCGTGAGAAAAATGGGGAGAGGGAGATGGTTCTGTGTTTTTTTTTCTTGTTTTGGTTCGGTTGACTCTTTGTTACAGGGAGAATAGAAGAGAAGAAAGAGGTGGTGGGGGCCATGTGAGGAAGAAAAGGGGGGAAGGTTGGACTTTCTGTTGGGTTTTCTTTTGCTTTGGCTTTTTTTTTGCATTTTGTATTTTCTGAAAAAAGAAAGTAGATGGGATCATTGAGATATTTTGAATTGGGATTAAGATAGAGGATAAGGATTTGAGAGGGGATAAGATTTAGAGGATAAGATGTATTAAGGCTTCACACTGAAAATCTGGTATGATCGAATTTGACACTCGAACTCAAAAAAGATTTTCATTTGGAAACTCAAGAATTTCATTAATCAACTTCATTATTTTACAACATATTTGACCCGTGTCTTTATAGGCTTACAAGACTCAACACTCTTCCCACACAACCGATATGGGATTAAAAAAGAACAAAACTAAAAGAGAATAATAAGACTCCACAAGCTAAAAGAAATAAAAATATACTCTAGACGCGTAAAATAAATAGCTCAATCTGTGGCGCCGACCAGATGTCCGCATCAATTGGACTCATGGAGATCAGAGATGCACGTCGACAGACTTCAGATTCAGGTTCGAGTTTCGATCGTTTTTCAGGTAATCTTTGAAATTTTTATCCGTTATTTCTCTCATTTAATTAAATAGCTAGTTCTTAAAAGAATTATTGACTGTTGCTCCCAAAAGTGAGATTGTGTGATCTGATCTTAAGTGGAAATCAAGATTGATATCAACTGTGCAACTTAATTTGATTTGAATCAGTGATTACTTGAATTAATTTGAAAACTTACTGTGTTAGGCTGTTAGCACATGTAATTTAATCACATTCCCGATATTATATTGTCTTAACCACGTGTTAACTAATAGCGCTTAAAATTCGATATTATTCATCATTATTTTGATCTTTGATTCCTCTTGCACTAGCATACATTTCAACCTTAGGCTAGTTTGCACTTTGCACCAGCATTTATCATTTGCTTGCGTTTAAAAAATAAAAATAAGAAAATAAAAATTATCACTTAGGACTAGTTAAAATTTGAATACCAACTAGATGTAGGAAACTTTCAATAGGAGAAACTTTTGCACCCATGAACTCTAGCATTAAGGATACACTTGACGCGATTTTGGCTAGGATGGACTAGATAGACAAACGACTGCAAGAGTATAGAGATCAGGTTGATGCGAACTGCGGGGATTAGCCACACGACTTGATAGGGTAGAAATAAATCGAAGAACCCCGGACCCCTTAGAGGAGAACTAGCCCCTAGCTAATAATAGGTCACCCCACAACCATACTACACTGAAGACAAGGACGCCCAATACGTCAAGAGTATAAAAGCAAATGTTTCATCATTGGATAAATGTCTAGACCCTCAGGCTTTTATAGAGGAACCTTAGCTATGAACTGCTACTTTCGTTGGTGCGACATGTCAGAGTCTAGGAAAGTCCGATTTGCAATTATGAAACTAACTGGACAAGCAAGACAATATTGGGAGAACCTTGAAAGGATGATGCGATTTAGAAGCGATGATCCAGTTGAGACTTGAGAGGGCATGAAAGAGAAACTTAAGTTGAAATATATTCCATCTTTCTTCCATTAACAGTTGCTGGACAAATAGAATTGGTTAACTCAAGGAAGAACCAGTCGGCCACTGATTACATCACAAGGTTTGATGTTACTTGAATCGGTGCAGTGCCGTCGAGTTAGTCTCCCGAACAGACTCTATCTAGGTTTAGGTCAAGTCTTAGACTACCACTGAGAAGCTCATAATTCCATGCATTACGACCCTAGAACATGCATATTAGCTTATCACCGATCTAGATAAGTCTAGAGGATCATTCTTTCACCGAACTGATTTTAGGATAGCTCTAAGAAAATAACCACTGGCAAACCTAGCTATAATCGATCCTTCCCTGCTCAGAGCAAACCAGCCACGACTTCTTCAAGTGTCACATTAGCGGGTCAGTTTAGTACAAAACCAACCTTTGAGAAGAAACCGCTAGTGAACTAGTGAAGATCAACTTACTTTCCCAATTTTATAGATGTCAAGGGTATGTATATTTTGCAAACCAGTGGCCGAGTCAAACTATGACCAATTTAGTGGAAGTTTCCATAAGAAAAGATGGTGTGGAAGTGGTTGTGCGCCAACAGGACAACTCAGACGCTTTTACTGTAGACCGTTAGTTCAATGGCTGCACTAGGATTGTAGCAGTGACTGACCTAACTCCTAGCTATGACAGAGCCCATTTAGGAGTAGATAGGTGCAGTTTAGTGTAGCCTGAACAAGTCAATGACTAGAGAAGAACTGTCTATTCCAAACAAGTACAAAAATGGGAAAAAGAGTTGTAAAGTTATAGTGACAGTTGCATCAATACCGTTGCGTCAAAACTAATCATCACATTCGGGATGAAAACAAAGAAACATCCAAATCCCTATAGGTCACGTGGATCGACTCTACATTCATAGATGTTCAAGAGAGATGTCAGATTTCTATCCAGTTTGCCATGTATGCAGATAATGTGTGGTGTGACATACTCTCTATAGACGTTGGTCATATCATTTTAGGACGATCATGGTTATTTGACCTAGATGTAACCATATATGGACAAAGAAATCAGTGCCCATTCGTTCATAATGGCTGAAGAGTGAAGTTAATGCTAAATTAATCTAGACCACCAGCTCTTGGAAAAAAAAGTAATAGGGAATAGAAAAGATGGTGATGAATTTGATTAGCTCTGATCAGCTCAAGAAGAGCTCGAATGAGGGTTTGACTTGTTACACACTTATGGCTCGAGAAACTGAGCCAAAGACCGAGTTGCAGATTCCAGGGCACGTTAAGCCAATTCTTGAAGAGTTTTTCGATGTCCTCCCAAGGATCTGCCATGCGAGTTGCCTTTAATGAGAGACATTCAGCATGTCATTGACCTAGTCCCTGGAGCAACCTTGCCAAACCTGCCCTATTATAAGATGAACCATGCTGCTCACGCAGAATTACAAAGCCAGGTAAATAATTACTTGATAAAGGGTTCATTAGAGAGTTTGAACCCATGTGCGGTTCCTACACTTTTGGCGCCAAAGGATGACACATGGCACATGTGTGTGATAGCCAAATCAATAAAATCACTGTTAAGTATCGTTTTCTCATAAACCGTCGTGATAACATGCTGGATTTAACGTCGGGTGCCACAATATTTTTCAACATTGGCCTTAACCGTGGGTATCATCAATTAGAATTCAGATGAGTGAAAAATTGCATTTAAAACTAAGAATGGGCTATATGAATGGATGATTATGCCATTTGGACTGTTCAATGCTCCTAGAACTTTCATGAGAGTTATGACTTAGCTATTCGGCCGTTTATCGGGAAATTTGTGGTATACTTTATGATATATTGATTTACAGTCGAACTCAGGAGAAACATACAGACCATCTGAGACAAGTCCTTCGCACACTTCAATCTATGCAAATCCGAGGTGTTTTTTGTACAAACATAGTTATCTTCCTTGGATTTGTGATTTCATCCGAGAGAGCGTCTGTCGACCCTGAAAAGGTAAGGGCAATTATAGCGTAGCTACAACCTCGGACGATTAGAGAAGTCAGGAGTTTTCATAGGTTAGCCACTTATTACCGTCGGTTCATTAGAAACTTTAACTATATCATGGCATCAATAACCGGCTGCTTGAAAAACGAGAGATTTAAGTGGACTCTTGCCGCCACTAAGGCTTTTGAGTAAGTAAAAAAGTTGATGACCGAAGCTCCTATTATGCGTCCACTAAATTTTTTAAAAGGTGTTTGAAGTAGCATGTGATGCATCAAGACTTGCGATGGGTGGTGTACTGTGCGGGAAAATCACCCTGTTGCCTATTTCAGAGAGAATTAAATAACACCCTCCACATATGATAAGGAATTTTATGCGGTTGTGCAGGCTTTGCGCAACTGGCAACATTATCTGTTACTGCAAGAGTTTGTGATGTATTCGGATCATGAAGCGCTGAAATACCTCAACTCTCAAAAGAGGCTAAATGCAAGACATGACAAGTGAGTAGAGTTCCTCCAGATAATACATTTGTCCTCAAGCACAAAGCGAGAACAAGGCAGCTATGCGCTCAGTCAACGAGTGATGATATCGGTAGCTATAAGCACAGAAGTGACAAGGTTTGCAAGATTGAGAGAGGAGTATGCATATTGTCCTTTCTTTGGAGAAATATATATTACACCACGAGTGTGCCTACTCGAGAGATAGACGTTTTCTGTTACATGACAAATATCTATTTAGATTCTGTAAGTTATGTATTCCCCGTACTTCTATCAGGGATTCTCTCTTGGGAGTTGCATACTGGAGGTTTGGTTGGACATTTCGGTTAGAGCAAGACGATTGAGGCTGTTGAGCGTAGATTCTACTGGCCGATCTTGACGATAGATGTTGCTAAGATTGTTAGCTAGTGTCACACTTGTCAACTGGCCAAGCAACGAAAACAAATTGTCAATCCTTATACTCCCTTCTCAGTACCCAGTTGCCCTTGGCAAGATGGGAGTTTAGATTTTGTACTAGGATTACCAAAAACATAGAAAAGACACGACTCTTTCCTAGTAGTGGTGATAGTTTTTCAAGATGGCTTACTTTATTCCGTGTTTCAAGACCTCAGATGCATCCCGTGTAGCTGTCATTTTCTTTTGATCAGTTGTCAAGCTGCATGGGTTGCTTAAGACCATGGTGTTAGATAGAGATGTCAAGTTTGTTAGCTATTTTGATAGACATTATGGCACAAGATGGAAGCCAAACTGAAATTCTCAATGGCCTTCCACCTACAGACTGATAGACAGACCGGGTAGTCAATAGGACCTTAAGAAATTTCCTTAGGTGTCTTATTGGGGAGAACTTAAAAACTTAAGATTTAATCTTGTTTATGACTGGGTTTGCATATAATAGTTCTGTCCATAAAACCCCAGGTCTTTGTCCCTTTAAGATCATAACTGGCTTTAAGCCTGGGTAGCCAATTGATTTAGTCCCGATAGCTCATCACCATTCTAGGGTATCAGACTTTACATCTGCATTTGCATCTCACATACGTGCATTATATAAGAAAATCATAACAAAATAATGAAAAATAATGCCGATTATAAAGCTTCTGCTGATTTACATTATAGATTAAGAACATTTGATATTGGTGAAGATCCGAACGATTTCCTCCGGGAATCGTGAAGAAATTGCACGCTTGAAGCACGTGATCTTTTCAAATTCTCAAGAGGATCAATTCAAATGCTTATGTGGTGGACCTCTCACCAGATTTTGGCATTAGTTGCACTTTTAATGTCGAGGATTTGGTTTCATATAGAGATACTCTTGATACCCCGTCTAATCCATTCATGGATGAGCCTACACACGACCTTCCTTCTGAGAGCCCCCCATTACCTCCATTTCCTCTACCATGCAGCAGAAAATATAAATTCTATTTTGGATGATCAAATTATCTCTACTAGAAATGGAGGAACACAACGTTATCTGGTTAATTGGAGAGGAAGACTTGAATCAAAAAATCTTAGATTACTGAGGAGGATCTTTGACGGCTCGACCCCGGCCTGCTTGAGCATTATCACAGCCACCAGCAGCTTCTTAGCTCACACTCGACATGATCAAGTTTTTCTCACTCAGTGGGAATTTTAGGGCATTACACCGTTTGAATGAGTCTACACAAGAAGGCATCGTGCTGCACTCTGTTTTAGTTGTTTTGATTTTCGTTTATTTTGAATTTAGTTGTTTTCTTTTATTTGAAAATTTAGTATGACGTCGGTTATATTTTGAGACTGGACTTTTGTAAAGCCTATAATATGTCTCAAGACCTCTCTTAGTGGTATTGGATGATTGAATAAAGAAATTCAAATGTTAATTTTTTAAGATCTGATTCTTGTGATCTTGAGATTGGCGCAAGGAAAGGGTATGAAGCTCAATCATATATAAGGGGTGTGAAGCTCAAATCTATCCAATTTCTTATTTCTTTTTCTCAAACTCTAATTTTTTCTTTTCTACTTGCATTGAAGGTAATTGCGATCCCTAGATATTACATCAAAATCTCTTGTCGGGGCAATCAGATTTGTTTCGACAGATATGCTCTTCAGGCACTTGAACCCGCTTGGCTCACAACTAGACAAATAAAAGCAGGGCGAAGAGCAATGACACGATATGCACGTCGTGGTGAAGAAATATGGGTACGTATATTTCCTAACAAACCTGTTACAGAAACATGTATGGGTTCGGGGAAGGGATCCCCCGATTATTGGGTATCTGTTAAATCAGGTTGAATACTTTATGAAATGAGTATCCGAAACTGTAGCCAAAACGGCTATTTCAATAGGTGCGTGTAAAATGCCTATATGAACTCAATTTGTTTTTTCAGTATAAGGATGTAGAACTCAGCATAAACAAAAGGGGTAGTGCATTGAAATAACAGATTCAAATAAAAATGATAAGATTCAACCTCTAACCCTTCTAAATGTAGCAGATAATAGCGAAGCTCTAGAATTGATGTGTATTCAAATCATAGGGCTTGTAATCACTGATATGCTTATATTGGTGATGTCGTCGTCGTTGTAATCAAAGAAACAATGCCCAATATGGCCTCTAGAAAGATCAGAAGTAATTACAACGTAATTTTACTTATATATAAAGAACTCAAACGTGACAATAATATGATAATACGATATAATGACAATGCAGCGGCTGTCATTGATCAAGAAGGAAATCCAGAAGGGACTTAAATTTTTTGGGGCGATTGCTCGGGAACTGAGACAGTTGAATTTTACTAAAATTGTTTCATTAGCTTCCGAAGTATTATAAATACTAGTGGATGAAATATAGTTATAGTAGGATATCTGAAACAGATCAAATTAGTAAATTGTCTCACACTTTTAGTCACTAATTTATTAATTTATAATTGAATAATTCAAGTAAAAAACATGTTGATTATATCAAAATTAGGAAGCACCAATAATTCATCATGGATAGGGACGCTATTGCCGTTATAATAACTTCTGTAAGAAATGCTGACATGAGTAAAAATAGAACGATTCGAATTACATCCATTAATATCACTGAAAACATTGATAAAATACTCCTCCGAGAAGGTTTTATTGAAAACATTCAGAAACATCAGGAAAGTAACAAATATTTCTTGGTTTCAACCTTGTGCCATGGAAGGACTAGGAAATGAATATATAGACCTGTTTTAAAACGTATCGGTCGACCTAGTCTACGAATCTATTCCAACTAACAAAAAATTCCTAAGATTTTAGGTGGAATGGGTAATTCTTTCTACTTCTCGAGGCATAATGACAGATCGAGAAGCTAGACTAGAAAAAATGGAGAAATTTTGTTTTATATATGGTGATCCTTCTTCAGTATCCTAATTTTATATCTAACTTTCTATTTGTTAATTAGAGGGGAAAAGTGAGTTATATAACTCTTCTTCCATTAGTTGATACTTCAATGGGGTTACCTGGAATGAAAGAACAAAATTTATTCATGAAGGTTTAATTACTAAATCACTTCCCAACGATATGTTCCGGGTCTGTTTATATAATGAATTCTAGGTTATATTTCAGGAAGGATCTGACCGATACTGCAGGGAGATAGAGTCAAAATCGAAATAATCCGGTACGATTCAACCAGGGGACGTATAATTTATAGACTTTGCAACAAAGATTCGAGCGATTAGATAATTTTTGAAAACATTCCTTTCATGAGGGATCCAATTCAAGGCTAAAAAAAAATAAGAGGCTTATTTTCTTTCAAGGAATAGATTTCAAATTAAGTTAAGGAGTGAGAAATATGAAAATATTTCATAAAATTTGTGAAAAATGTCGATTGATCTGTAGGCGCAGATGAATTATAGTGATTTGTTCCAATCCGAAACACAAACAGAGACAAGGACAATCTTTCTAAAGTTTTTCAAGGAAGGACCATGTAAAAGTAAAGAATCCTTTTAACATGAAATGGTATCTCCGTATCTTTTTATATATTTCTGATTCATATTTATGAGATAATAAAATATGGCAAAACCTATACCAAGAGTTGGTTCGTGTAGGAATGGACGTAGAATACCAAAGGGGTTATTCATGTTCAAGCGAGTTTCAACAATACCATTGAACTCGCATGTGAATATAGGGATGATGTTAGGGATGAGAAAGTAGCCAAGATCATATAACCCAATTTAAACTCTTCAGCCCCTTGTACTTTTTTTAAAACCCTCTTCATCTTCTACATGCTTCTCTTTGTTTTCATGAATCATATTTTGTCTTTGCCCTTTTGAGCTTGTGCCAATTTCTTGGCAAATGAAAGTATGAACAACAAAAGGCTTGATGTAGAAACTGGTTGACGCTTGGAAACCTACCTGTCAAATGAAACTGTGATCATCAGAAGGGTTTGATGTAGAGATTACTAGACAGTTGGAGGCCTGAAAAACTGAGAACTGACTCTCGAAAGTTTTTCTTGTGTTATTATAGTTAATGGGTTGGTTTTGCATTTGGTGATGGCAATTATCTCTATGCTATAAAGTATATTGCATTATTGTGCTATTTTTAATTGTAAAACTCACGCAATATTGTTGTGGGCCCCCTAAACTGTTGGGTAGTCTAGCACTGTATATTTTGGCACCGCATGACTGATTTTGCTGTCTAGATTTTGTATTACTTATTTCCACACCCCCACCCCCCCCCCCCCCCCCCAAAAAAAAAAAAAAAAAAAAAAAAAAAAAAACACATCTCTTTCTTCATTTCCTTGGACCTCTTTATTTGTAGAGAGACATGATAAATATAACCACTATATATTTTCTTGCCCAGTCAACTTCTATAGCGCACCTTTCTTTTGGGTTAGTTTAATTGTTCAAGGAAGATTGATATCTGTATCTAAAAAATATATACAGCTGTATATTCAATCTGTATAGGTATACTGAAGTGCAATAATAAATGCTATATTCATTTTTCCCTTTCATCTACTTATCTAGAAGTATTATATGCTTGCCTTGTTTCTACAGGATATTTCAGTAGACTGCATGACAGAAGCAAAGAAACTCCCAAGACAATGAAGCAACTCGGCAAGCTTTTTCCAAATAAAGTGACAATCCAGTTACCACAGGTAAACACATGGTATTAAACTTATTGCATTATTGTGATATTACTGCATTGAATTCCTGTACATAATATTTGATAATCTTGGGACATTTCAGGATGAAGCTCACCTTCTAGATTGGAAACAACATTTGGACCGTGATGTTGAAACGCTTAAAGCCAAAGCCAACATTTTTAGCATTCGTTCTGTAAGTTGTTGTCATCCATTATTCTAAAAGCATTGCTTGTTACTGGATGCCTATGCTAAATTTCCTGGGGCTAGTTACTTCGCTGGTTGACTATATTTAAAGGTGCTACAATCTCTTATGTTGCTAGTTTTATTTGTTGTGATTCCTTTATGTGTGGTTTATAATTATTAATTATAATTTGGAGTCTTCTTTCTATAATTATTATCTTTATTGATTTTTGATACAACTTCAAAAGATTAGTATTGGAATAGTTTCAACATGCAAACATGATATGATAGTGTGGTTTCTTTTGTTTATATGTGTATGTCTGTGTATGATTTGAACACTCATCCACCAACCAATTGGTCTTATTTGTTTTATTATGGATGAACCATTAATTTTACAACCACTTGATGCCTAGTTGGGAGGGAAGGGTGACCGACTACTTAGAGAAATGAAATGCTTGTCTACTGCCTATGCATATGTAGGGAGATAATTGCAACATTTGAGCACTAGTGCATTGGTGATTCCGACACTGAAGATGGTAACCAATGAAATTCTATACTGACTTCTTCACTTAAGTTAATTATATCATCCTAAATCCAAAGGGTTGTCCAGATTACCTCCTGCATTAATTATTTGTTGCCCATTGCGATTGTTGCTGTTACGGAATTCATTTTTCTATGTTTTCTGCTGTTGATATAGTGCCTTGCTTCTTCTTTCTTTTAAATACCTTCTTATATTAATCACCTCACAGAGGGAATAAATATGGTAGTACAAATGTCCAATAATTTGTCATATTTGTTTGATTTTCTTTTTAATAATTTTAAACTCATGAAGCTCAGAATCAGAGCGGTTTTATTTTACTTGTGCTTTCCTATGTTTTATGCACCAATTCTGCCTCTGCATGATTATGTCGCATGTTTTTTTTTGGTTTGGTTTAAATCTATTTTTAAAATTGTGCTTAATATTATATAAGCCATCTTTCCAATTTGTTTCAATTGATTTGTATTTGATTCTGTTAGTAGATCATAATTTGTCTGTGTAATGTGTTTCCGTGATCCATATTCTTTCAGTTTTTAAACCGTATCGGATTGGAGTGCAGTGATCTTGAAATGATTTGCATAAAAGATCAAACACTTACAAATGAAAGTGAGTATCATTTCTATTTGAATTAGAGTATTACTCATTACGTCATTGTGATTATCTTCTTCATATTTGGGATTTGTGTTACAGGTGTTGATAAAATAGTTGGTTTTGCTCTAAGTTATCACCTTAAAAACAAGAGACCTGAAGCACTTTCGAAGGATGCTAAGCTTGTGCTCTCTGGTGAAAGGTAGCCATGCTCTGACACTTAGTGTCCCACATTATCTTTAGAGACTTGAAATAATGTATCTTTACCTCCTGGCATAATTAGGAGTTGAATTGGTGATTTGTTAACAATGTCTATGACATGTTTTAGAAATTTAAGAATCTTGAATTTTTTTCTTTCATTCTAACATTATGTTTTGGTGATTATGCCAGCATTAAATATGGATTTGATATGCTGCAAAGCATCCAGAGTGATGCTAAGAGTTCAAAGAAATCCCTCAAGGTGACATACTTCTAACTGTTTGTGTTACTATTCTGACTCTGATATTGTATTTCTTCGATGTTTCATTCTTTAACACATATTTTAGACTCAGAATTTTCATTATCACCTATTGCATGAAAATTTATTTCTTATTCATTTCTATTAACGCTTTTTCCAGTTTTCTAAGTTGTGTAAAAGTTTCTACTTTGTCTGCAGGATGTGGTTACCGAAAACGAGTTTGAGAAGAGGCTCCTAGTTGATGTTATTCCATCTAATGAAATCGGAGTTACATTTGATGACATTGGAGCTTTAGAAAATGTGAAGGACACCCTTAAGGAGCTGGTGATGCTTCCACTGCAAAGACCAGAATTGTTTTGTAGAGGACAATTGACAAAGGTTTTAATACTTTCTCCCTCTTTTAAATGCCAGCTTTCAATTTTATTTGTGTGCTTGTGCTCTTCATGATTATCCCTTGTTTTTAAGTTAATTTTTCTTTTAATCTTCTCTCACTTCTTTTATTAGTTTTCTACACAAGGTTGTATAGTTGCAAAATTGGAAATGATCAAGAAATTTTGAAATCATTAAGAGATGTAAATGAAAGTTTTGATGGGATTAGTTGCCCGTCTTGTGGTTCTGAATTGCACGAATCACTGTAATTTGTTTTATAGTGTTTCCCCATCCCAAAGAACATATACTTGCCCACTTATTATTAGCACACAAATTTTGTAGATCTATCGTGGGTCTAGATTGATGAGAAAAAAAATAGAGTTCTGGTGCTTGGGTAGGTGTTCTGTAGTATATATATTTATCATATATCTCACAGTTGGTGTGAATCCTGTAACAGTGGTAATGTTTGATATCTCTTATTTTATGTGCGTGAAGATTTTGATCTTGCAATTAAATGAATATAAGTAAGAATATTGCAAGATATCGATATCAAAGTAAAACTACCTTGCAAATTGTTGAGACAATCTTAATATATGATGAGATAGAATATCGAATCACAATTTGAAAACTAGAAAAAGTACAACACCTTAATATCCTTCTTTAAATCTCCAAGCTCTGTTTTAATTTTTATGCGAGTTATTTTTTTATCTTTTCTTTTAAAACTAATTTAAGAGAGTTTTTTTACCTATAACTAGAGAAAGGTGTAAGTTCACCTAGAGGGGGGGGGGGGTGAATAGGTGATGGCTAATCTAATGGTCACTTGATGCCAAATAATGCGGAATTAAAAACTATTATGACCTAAACTAAACTCTTACACTAAACACCACGTATAACACAAGAGTGTTGCCGAATTCCCCGTGAAGGGCTCTGGACAAACTCCTCTAGATTCCCCTAGATAAGGGTTGAGGTGCCGCGTTGGCTCTCTTGGTTGAATACAAGTGCTAGCAAACAATCCCACGCATGTATATCAATGAGCACAATGAATATATCAAGCATATAAAGATAGACAATAAAAATATGCAAGATATAAAGACAAGAGAGAGAGAGTGAGCAATCGCAAACACAAGGGATTTATTTCGAGGTTCGAGCACCCTTGCTCTACATCCCCGCCTTCGACACACGAAGGATTTCCACTATAATCGATCCCAATGGATCACCCGTGCCGCAACACCTACAACTCTCGGACTCCCTAGTCCGTACACACCGCAAGCCCACCGCTCGCCGAGGCCGCACCTCAAACACGGAGTTCACACACGAACTCGAAACACCGAGTCCCCACTAGGACCCGAAACAATGCGAACACAACCGTCCGCCTCCTCAAAGGAACAAAGTAGAACTTTGGTGATCACAACTCTTGATCACCTAAAATCCTCTCACAATAACACTCCCTAGAGGGTAGATATAGCAATGGATAGCTCAAGTGTTTGTGTGAGAAAACAAGGATTGAGATGGTGGAGGAAAACTCAAAGAATCACTTTTACACTCTTGATAAAACTTTCCTTTTGATTGGAAATATTTGCTCTCAAATATGTGGAGAAAACCTTTTGAAAGGATCAGAAAAAGTGACTTGAAAGCTCTCCTAAAATCTTAGTGAAAACAATGCCCAAACCCCCAAATTTATAGGCTGTCAAAAAACTAGCCGTTGGGTCTGTCAGACCTGTCGGTCGATCGCCAACGGTCGACCGCCAACGGTCAAGAATCCGACCGTTGGAGCCTCCGGTCGACCGCCCGGTCGACCCAAAAGAACAGAGAGCACTGCTCTCAGTTCCGGTCGACTGGGTCGGCAGACCGGCCATCTGCCAGGTCAAGGCGTGCACGTCGTGCACGTCGGTCGACCGACTTCAGCCCTAGTCGACTTAATAGGTCGACTAGTCGACTTGGCTGAAGCCTGGAACAGAAAATCTGGGATTAAAACTTGGTCTTTTTGATTTGAAATAAAATCCCATAAATACTTAAAAATCTACAAAAATAGTTTTACCAATATACTTTGATAAACAAACATGCTTGCACAAAATCAAGGCATGTTATAAAAGATTGGACTATTTTTGTAAGTTGGAAAATATTGGCTCAAATGAAAACTTGTATTTTTCTAAAACTTGTTTTTCAAACTTCTTCATGATACAAAAATAAGATATTTTGAATTCATTAAAGCATAGTGTGTATGGATATGATCCACTACACAATTAAGATGAAATATCTATGTTTTTGACATTAAGCTCTAAATATGGTTTTGGATAAAAGACATGCATATAAGAAATTCCAAAAACCAAAAAGTATTTTTTCCAAATGAAGTCTTTTCTAAATCTAAAAATTCTTTTATGAAAAGACAACTAAATCAAGAGTGTGTGTGTGATATATACTTGAGCAATCCACCAACTATTCTATCATTTACATTTTATCTAAAAATAAAATCTTATACCTAGACACAAGTCTTGATCTTGAAGTCTTCCCTTGAAGTCTTCTCATCTTCTTGACTTGGTCCAAACACGATCCAACGAGCTCAACTTATGATGTGGCCTTGATGCATAGGCTCGTGAATCAACCGGTGCTAGCTCCAAAACTTGACTTTAATCCTTTGTTGAAGCTCCACACCTACTAAGATCTTGATAACAAATCTGTCACTAATTAAACACAAGATCATTAGTACTATAACTTCATGAGTTAATCATCATCAAAACTAGAGTGATGGGCCTTTGGGCCAACAATCTCCCTCTTTTTGATGATGACAAAACTCATGAAGTTATATATGCATGGATTAAAGTAAAGCTTCAAAGAAGCTCCCCCTTAACTCATGCATACCAAATAACAATAATATATGACAATGAAGCTCATAAATATGTATGCAAATGTATGGAGATAAAACATATCAAATTCTTTTCCTCCTATTTGCAAAACCAAACATATATGCATAAACATAAATCTTTCTCAAACATGCATATAAACCTCAAATTCTTCTCCCCCCTTTTGTCACTCATCAACAAAGGGGTTAAAGTAAAACAAAACAAATTTTCTCCCCCTTTTTTGTTCGAAACAAAGAACCAATGAAGGGGTAAAACAAATCGATCAATAAGGGTTATATGCGATATACATTCATGAAGAGGAAGACGCTAAGTTAACTTCCCTACATATATGCATTACATGAAGAAGGGATGACAAGCCCTAACTCACATAACACATAATATGCAATGCATAAGAGGAGATGTGAAGCTCCCCCTACACACGTGTACCACATAAAGAAGAGTTGTCAAGCTCCTCAATATACAATACACTCAACATGAATCTATATGTGGAAGAGATGTTAAGCTCTCCTTGCATATAGGCAATATAAATCAAAATTTTGAATTTTTTTTATCAAACAAAATTTTGAATTCTCTCGATAAAACAAATTTTGAATTTTGATATCAATTTTGAAAATGATCAATTGTAAAATAGTGATCAATAGTAAAGTAATGATCAACCATATTGATACCAATTTAAAAACAAATGCATAAGCTTAAAAAATAAGATTTGAATTAAGCTTAGCATAAACAACCTTTGTGCTTTAAAATGTATACCAAATGTAAAGTAAGCACATGACATCATATATATGTATGAGAATGGATAATACCAATTGAAAATTAGAGCATACATACATAGAAAAAAATGAGTATACAAAATAGAGTCAAATTGATACCAATTGAAACGATTCAATGATACCAATTGAAGCAATAATAGGATTATGTGTATATCTCATAAACTACTAATTTGAAGAATAAATAACTAGTATAAATTGATTTTTGAAAAACTAGTTAAAGATCCTTCAAAATAAAATAAATCATATGTTTTTCATGAACAAACTAAATACACAAAATTTACACTTATAGTCTATAAAGCTCAAAAATATGTCCATGAAACTAAGTCATGACAAAATAAATAAAGTGTGAGTGTTCAAAAGTCATGTAAATAGCATTTTCATGAAAATAGTCTATGAAGCTCAATCAAACATGAATATCATTTTTTTTATTAAGACATGAAATTTTATTTTCATTAAAACAAATCATGAAAATTCATTACAAACAATTTCTAGGTATATGTATGATTTATCCAATCCTAACAATACACATACATATCCAAAACATAAAAGAGTCTATCAAATATATTTGCATGAAGGCAAGAGACTCACGGGTAAACATGTATATTTATTAGATTTGAATTAAAATACATATACATGAAGTAAAGCATAAAATTGGCAACGCATGTATAAATGAGAGAATCATCAAAACTAGGCTATACATGTGCATATAGTGAGTATAAATGAGCAATGAAGTGCAAACATATATAATCAAATATTCTCACTATTTGAACATGTATATACACAAGTTTTGATAAAAACTACATCTAAGCTTTTTACCACATGAAGCACATAAGAACACAAACATGAACATGCTATGAATATGATATATGTAAAAACATGTACATAAAAAGTAGGAGTTTAGAGATTGTTACCAACTCCAAAGCTCCAAGCATGGTGGTCATCCCACCAAAACCTCCTTGATAGCGGTGCTTCAAATATGTGTCCTTTTTAGTTCAAGTGCACCCACCATCAAGGCACCAAATCTCTCACGTCTTGAGAGATCCCTCACCTACATCAAAAGCATGGGGTGGGGGTTTTGGTACCCATATTTTCTTGGGTCCTTTGGGTTAGTCTTATAAGGAACCCAAAAATTTTTATTATTAGCAAAATTAATATGATTTAACCTATCATAACAAAATTTTGCTAAATGGCCTTTGCGGCCACAATGTGTACATGTGTACACCTTAGAATGCTTATGTGAATGTGTATGATCGTGACGTGCAACATAAGCAAATACATGATGATGTTGTGCATGAATGTGTGGAGTTTGTTTCTTTAAAAACAAGGACTCCAATCTAGTATGGTTAAATGCACAAGAGTTCAAAGTTGAACTCAAACAATCTACTTTATTTTTCAAAACTTTTATCTCATTTGTGGTGGCATGTAAAACATGATGAGATAAAGAATCATTTTTCTTTTTCTTTTTCGAAACAAAACCTTTTCTTTTTCACAAATCTTTCTTTTTAAATAATTATTTTCTTGAAAAATAACTTCCTTTTGTTTTTCCACCAAAACAATTTTATCCTTCAAAATAGTGTTCCCTTCACATAAATCATTTAATTTAGACATAAGGGAAACATTTTCATTTTTCAAAACATTATTTTCTTTTTCTAAGCATGCAATCTTAGTTCTAAATGAATCATTTTCTATATGCATGCAATCAAATTTCTTTTTCAAATTTTTATTATCCTTTTTAATCATGTCATATTTTTTAAGCAATAATTGACAAAATGTAGAAAGCTCTTCATATGACATGTTAACATCCTCATCCTCGGATTCGGTAGTTACCTCAAGGGGGTTATCTCCCTGGACCATATAGCACTTGTTGGAGACGTCACTTCCAACATCCGAGTCACTCCCCGCATAGTATTGATCATTTTTGCCAAGGGAGAGGAGGGTGTTCCATACTACAAAAGCCGAATAAAGTTAGAAACCCTAGATAAATAATCATCATTTAAGGTTGACTTTAAAGCATGAAGGGCTTTTGTATTAGCCTCAAAGTTCTTACCATTTAAACAATATGCATTATTAGTTGTGGCAAGATAAACATGGATGCCTAGGGCTTTGAGGTACAAAGACATCTTAACCTTCCAAATTTGGATGTTAAGAATGTCAAAGGTGGGTGGTGACATGAAGTCCATGGTGTGTGGACAAAATATTGTGATTAGCCTAAAAATGAGGATCTTTAACTCTAGGTTGTAAGACCCAAATCAGAGTACCAAGCTCTGATACCAATTGTAAGTTCACCTAGAGGGGGGGTGAATAGGTGATGGCTAATTGATGTAAAACCACCTGGATCGCAATCACCTTCAAATCGGATTTGGGTTTCCACCCCTTGCACGGGCTTCTCACCCTAAACTCGAGAGCAGAACTCAAGAATTTAACACAATAATTGAGGAAAAGTTTTAATCATTCATTCATTGATTTCCAATACAATAGTCTAGGGGGCCTTATATAGGCTTTACAAGAGAGGAGTACTGGGAAATAACCGATGTGGTACTAAACGCCCACAAAAGAACAAAATAAAAGGAACACAAATAAAGCTAAAACATCTGCTATCCATAAAGCCTGAAACAAATCACATCTAAAGCCATAGAAGACCAGCGCGTCGCCTCCTGAAGTATACTCGATCGAACCTGCTCCTGGGCGGTGGCATGATGTCCTCATCAATTCCCCTCGGGTGGAAAGAACTCGACCCTGTCGAGTGTGGGGGACAGAACTGCTGTCTGCTGTGATAGTGCTCCAGTCGATCAGGATCAAGATGCTGGAGGTCTTCCTCGATAATCCAAGAATTTTCCGAATCAGGTTTTCCCGTCCACTTAATGAGATAGCGTCTCGTCCCTCCATCTCCAGTAGAGATAATCTGATCATCCAAGATAGAATCTATATGTTCTGTTGCATAGGACATTTTAGGGGAAGTGGAGGTAGTGGGGGGCTCTCAGAAAGAAGGTCTTGGCTTGGCTCATCCACAAATGGATCAGAAGGGGTATCAAAAGTACCTCGATATGGAACCAAATCCTCAACATTAAAGGTGCAACTGATGCCAAAGTCAGGTGGGAGATCCACCACATAAGCATTTGAATTGATTTTCTTGAGAATCTTGAATGGCCCTGCACTTCGCGCGTGTAATTTCTTCACGGTTCCTGGTGGAAACCGTTCGGGTCGCATGCGGACCATCACATAATCTCCGACATTAAAAGACCTTAATCGGCGATGTAGATCTGCAGAAGCTTTATAATCAGTATTATTTTTCATTATCTTGTCTCTGACTTCCTCATGTAATGCATGGATATGGGATGCAAATGCTGATGCGGAGTCTGATACCCTAGAATGATGATGAGCCATGAGAATTAAATCAATGGGTTGCCTGGGCTTAAAACCGTTGATTTCAAAAGGACTGAGACCCGTAGTCCTATTGACAGATCCGTTATATGCAAATTCAGCCATGGGCAAAATGAGATTCCAAGTTTTTAAATTTTCTCCAACTAGACACCTGAGGAGATTTCCTAGCGATCTGTTTACCACCTCGGTTTGACCATCTGTCTGTGGGTGAAAGGCGGTAGAGAATTTCAGTTTGGTGCCCATCTTATGCCAAAGTGTTTTCCAGAAATAGCTAACAAACTTAACATCCCGATCAGACACTATGGTTTTAGGTATCCCGTGCAACTTTACGATATGATCAAAGAATAAGACAACAACTCGAGACGCATCTGAGGTCTTGGAACACGGGATGAAGTGAGCCATTTTTGAGAATCGGTCAACCACCACTAGGATAGAATCGTGCTTTTTTTGAGTCTTGGGCAGCCCTAGAATGAAGTCTAGGCTCACGTCTTTGCCAGGGGCACTTAGGTACAGGAAGAGGAGTGTAAGGTCCGGCAATCTGCTTTTGTTGCTTAGCCAGTTGACACGTGCGACATTGGCTAACTACTTTAGAGACATCTCTTTTCAGACTCGGCCAGTAGAATCGATGTTCAACGGCCTCAATTGTCTTATTCTGACTGAAATGTCCCGCCAGGCCTCCAGCATGTAGTTCCCAAGAGAGAAAATCCCTGAGGACGTACGGGAATACACAACTTACGGAATCGGAAGAGATAACCGTCTTGAAGGAGAAAAACCGTACATCTCACGAACAGGGCCGTCTCGTAACGTGACATAAATGTTCCCAAAATCGGGACATGATTCATACTCCTCCTTTAATTTCTCAATCCAACCACTTCTGTGCTCATTGCCACCAAGATCGTGATACGTCGACTCAGCGCATCAGCGACCTTATTCTCGATGCCTGCTTTATGTTTGAGAACAAAAGTGTAATCCTGCAAGAACTCCACCCATTTGCTATGCCTCGCGTTTAATCTCTTCTGGGAGTTGAGATACCTTAACGCTTCGTGATCTGAGTACAACACGAATTCCTGTGGCAACAGATAATGTCTCCAGTAGCGCAACGCCTGTATAACCGCATAAAATTCTTTATCATAAGTGGAGTAGCGTTGCCGGGCATCATTTAGTTTTTCGCTGAAATAAGCAACCGGGTGGTTTTCCTGATTCAGTACACCACCTATTGCTAGTCCCGATGCGTCACAAGTACTTCAAAAGCTTTTGAAAAATCAGGGAGACGCATTACGGGAGCTTCCGTCATCATCTTCTTTATCTCAGCGAAAGCCTTGGAGGCAGCAGGAGTCTACTGGAACACCTCGCTCTTTAAACAGTCGGTTATAGGTGCCATAATAGCACTAAAATTCTTGATGAACTGACGGTAGAAAGTGGCTAACCCGTGAAAACTTCTGACTTCCCTAATCGTCTGGGGTTGTAGCCACTCAGTATTGCCTTTACTTTCTCAGGGTCTGCGGAAACCCCCTCGGAGGAAACCACAAATCCTAGGAAGATAACCTGTCTATACAAAAAGCGCACTTTTTTGGATTTGCATAAAATTTCTCAGCATGGAGTGTGCAGAGGACTTGCCTCAGATGTCCCACATGTTGCTCCTGGGTTTTGTATAGATCAGTATGTCATCAAAATAGACCACCACGAACTTACCGATAAACGGTCGAACAATTGGGTCATTACTCTCATGAAGGTGCTTGGAGTATTGGACAGTCCAAATGGCATAACCAACCATTCATATAACCCGTCTTTAGTCTTAAATGCGGTTTTCCATTCATCCCCGGGTCGGATTCTAATTTGATGGTACCCGCTCTTAAGATCAATCTTGGAGAAGATTGTGGCACCTGACATCAGATCCAGCATATCATCAAGACGGGGAATGGGGAAACGGTACTTGACGGTAATTTTATTGATTGCACACGACTATCCACACACATACGCCATGTACCATCCTTCTTTGGCGCCAAAAGTGCGGGAACCGCACATGGGCTCAAGCTCTCTTTGATGAACCCTTGTCAAGTAGCTCTTCCACTTGCCGTTGCAATTCCGCATGTTCAGTTGGGTTCATTCTATAGTGAGGCAAATTTGGTAAAGTTGCTCCTGGGACTAAGTCAATAGCATGTTGAATGTCTCGCATAGGGGGCAACTCACCTGGAAGATCTTGTGGAGGGTTTCGGAAAACTCCTCCAGAATTGGTCTGATGTGCTCAGGAATCTGCTCCTCGATATCCGGCTTGCCTCTCGAGCCACGAGAGCATAACAAGTAGAACCATCCTGCAAAGCTTTTCAAGTTGATCGTGTGGCTAATCAAATTCATTTCCATCTTACCTTTGCCCTATCAACCTTTTTTTTGGATTTATAACGCCCACTTTATCTTTCCCTTTATCAGCCTCTTTCTCTCGGGTTGGCGGCTTCGGTTGATTTGGCATAATCTTCACCTTTTTCCCATTATGACGAACGAACACTGGTTGGTACGTCCATGTATGGTCACATCTAGGTCAAATAACCATGGTCGACCCAAAATGATATGACCTATATTCATGGGGAGTATGTCACACCACAAATTTTCTGCGTATGTGGCAAATTGGATGGGAATTTGACATCTCTCTTGAACATCTATAGATGTAGCATCGATCCATGTAACCTTGTAGGGGTTTGGATGCTTCACCGGTGTCATCCCAAGGTGGTGATTAGCTTTGACGCCACAGCGTTGATGCAGCTGCCACTATCCACTATTACCTTGCAGTTTCTTATTGCCAATTTTCGTACAAGTTTGGAATATGGCAGTCCTTCTCCAGTCGTTGAGTGGTTCAGGCTGGGTTAAAGTACATCTAACCACTCCTAATTGGGTGCGATCTACATTAGGAGGTAAGCTCGTCATTTCCACAGTTCGGATGCACCCATTAAATTCATACTCTTCGACAGAGGCATCTGAGTCATCATCTTGTTGGTGCACAACTTCTTCTCCATCATCCTCCCTTCTATATCTTCAATGGGAACTTCGACAAAGAGGGTTTTGGTTTGACTCGGGCACTGGTTGGCAAGGTGACCATACCCTTGACCTGTAGCATTGGGTTCTAGGGTTGACTTTTCCTGTTTCACTTACCGCTCTCTTCTCGGATGCAAAGGGCTTTGCACCAGAAGGACCTGCTGGTTGGACGCTAGAGGAACTGGAGGCAGGTTTACTTGGGGTAGGGAGTGTTCGGTTGAAGCTTGGCTGGCAGTAGTGGTGGTTCTAGAGTTATCCTTAAAGTTACTTCGGTTAAAATAGGATCCTCTAGACTCATCTAAGTCGGTGACTAGCTGATATGCCTGTTCTAGAGTCGTGATGCCTCGAGCAATGAGCTCTCGGCGATAATCATCCCTAAGACCGGACCTAAACCTAGATAGGGTCTGTTCGGGAGATTCTAACTCAATAGCTCCACACCGATTCAGATATTCATCAAACTTAGCAATGTAATCAGCGGCTGACTTGTTTCCCTGGGTCCATCGATTCCATTTGTCCAACAATTGTTGACTGAATGATGGTGGAACATACTTCATCATAAGCTTCTCTTTCATGCTTTCCCAAGTGTCCACGGGGTCTTCCCTTCTGTACCTCATCATTCTCTCTAGGTTCTCCCAGTATTGCCCAGCTTGTCCTGTTAATTTCATTACGGCCAGTCGAACCTTTCTTGATTCAGACATGTCATGCCAACGAAAATATCGGTTCATAGCCAACTGCCAATCTATATAGACCTGAGGGTCTAAACGCCCGTCAAAGAAGGAGCATCAACTTTTAACGCTCCTGATATATTGGGCATCGCATCAGTTGTTCGGTAAGGTGGGCCTCGCTCACGCCTAGGAGACCTACTGTCATGGCTTCGCTCACGCCTAGGAGACCTACTGTCATTTCGAGAACTCTCATCATCCCTGATTCTTCTCCTATTGGTTTCTAGCCTACCAATTCTAGTTGCTAGATCCCTACAGTTGACATCAACCTGATCCTTAACTTCTGTAGTTGCCTGTCCATGCTCTCTATCTTTTGTAGGATTGTGTTCAGGGTATCATGAATGCTAGGGTCCATTGGTGCTGAAGTTTCGCCTATAGAGAAAGTTTTACCACTTCTAGTAGGCATGCAAGATTCTCGCTGACCTAAATGCAAGCTGTCCTTAGGATATATATGTTATGCAGGAGGAGTCAGAGATTAGAATGGTGAAAGATAATACCAATTTTAAGCTAATGAGACTAACACTTGATTAAGAAATTGTAATATGGAGACAGTGATAAAGAACGTGCTGATACAGTAACTTCACGATATATCAAGTAATCACAGATTCAAATTAATTTAGTTGCACAATAATATTAGGTCGGTTACCACTCAAGATCAGAATCACAAACTCACTAATTTAGGGCAACAGTCAATAAATTCTATCATGCGACAGATTGGAAGAACTAGCTATTTTAATTAAATGACAGGAATTACTGACAGAATATTCAAAGTTACCTGGAAAGACGACCGTTAATCAAACCTGAACGAACTGAACGAGACTGTGTAGGCGCGTAGTACTGGTTGTCCCGAATCCACTGCCTCAAAAACGGGTCAATTCGGACTTGAAACGAGTCCGGAACGGTCGTCTGAAGTGATGCGGCGATTCTGGACTGTGCTGACTCAGTGTCTGGTTGACTCAGGCCGAGTCAGACTGAGTTGGACTCAGTAGGGTGACTCGGGTGCAATCAATTAAGCCCGGGCTGAACCAACTGGAGGGGTTGGGTTTGGATTCGACCCAAACCTTATTTAGTTGGGTCGGGTCACACTGTAGTCCAATAACAGAGGCTCAGTCCTCTCCGTGTCTTCAGACAGGGCAAGGGTGCGGCGGCGTCCAGATGGCGGCGACCTTGGGCGTTCACCGGCGAGGCTCGGCAGGGGGGACGGCGGAGAACCGTCAGCGGCGAAGACGGTGGAGGCGACGACGTCAACAAGATCCCGATCAGCCCCTTTCTTCCCTTTGCTGTCGACTAGGGCAAGGGGATCAGCGGCGACGGCGACGGTGATGAAGACGTAGCCTGTGGTGGTGGTGCTTGCCGGCGAGGGCAGGTGGCGGGGATCACGGCGAAGGCAGGTGGCGGGGATCACGGCCAGGCGAAAATCTCTGACGAAGGTACTGGTCGCTCGGATTTGCCCTAATCAGCGCCGGCGACAGATCTGAGTTTGGTGGAGGAGCTCGTCAACGAGGGGAGGTCCTGATTTTGGGACGAGGCGACGAAACTTCAGCGATCCCTCCCTCGATCTCCGCTAGGGCTCGCGACACGGAGCGGCTTGCGGTGGCGGTGACGATGATCGGGGCGAAGGCACGGCGAAACTGGAGACCCGGCCACGGCGGTGATCCGCGAGACTGGGGGCGTCGGAGAAGAACAGGCGTTGGTGGCGACAGGCGGTGAAGCGTGGCTGACGGCGGCAGAGGCGCGGCGGAATTGGGGAAGAAGAAGGTGGAGGTGCAGGGACTCCGGTGAGGTCCCCACGACGTGCTGGTGAGAAGAAGGGCGCGGCGCAACGGCGGCGGCGTCCGGGCGATGATGGCGGCGGAAGGCTGTCGACGATGAGGAGATGAACAGTGCGGTTTGGGAATTTGCTGGGATTTTTTTTTTTGACGGAATCTCACTGTAATTTTCTTTTTCTTTTTCTTTTGAAACAGTGTAATCCCTTTTTTTTTTTGAATGATATAGAATAGAATCTAAGTTTTTTTTTTTTTGGAATATAGATCTAGGGTTTTGGAAACTGAAAAAATTTAGAAAAAGACAATTTGAAGGGGATTGAAACCGGTGCTCTGATACCAAAATGATGTAAAACACCTGGATCGCAATCACCTTCAAATCGGATTTGGTTTCCACCCTTGCACGGGCTTCTCACCCTAAACTCGAGAGTAGAACTTAAGAATTTAACACAATAATTTGAGGAAAAGTTTTAATCATTCATTCATTGATTTCCAATACAATAGTCTAGGGGGCCTTATATAGGCTTTACAAGAGAGGAGTACTGGGAAATAACCGATGTGGTACTAAACGCCCACAAAAGAACAAATAAAAGGAACACAAATAAAGCTAAAACATCTGCTATCCATAAAGCCTGAAACAAATCACATCTAAAGCCTTAGAAGACCAGCGCGTCGCCTCCTGAAGTATACTCGATCGAACCTGCTCCGGGCGGTGGCATGATGTCCTCATCACTAATCTAATGGTCACTTGATGTCAAATAATGCGGAATTAAAAACTATTATGACCTAAACTAAACTCTTATACTAAACACCACGTATAACACAAGAGTGTTGCCGAATTCCCCGTGAAGGGCTCTGGACAAACTCCTCTTAGATTCTCCTAGGTAAGGGTTGAGGTGCCGCGTTGGCTCTCTTGGTTGAATACAAGTGCTAGAAACAATCCCACGCATGTATATCAATGAGCACAAATAAATATATCAAGCATATAAAGATAGACAATAAAAGTATGCAAGATATAAAGACAAAGAGAGAGAGAGTGAGCAATCGCAAACACAAGGGATTTGTTTCGAGGTTCGAGCACCCTTGCTCTACATCCCCGCCTTCGACACACGAAGGATTTCCACTATAATCGATCCCAATGGATCACCCGGTGCCGCAGCACCTACAACTCTCGGACTCCCTAGTCCGTACACACCGCAAGCCCACCGGCTCGCCGAGGCCGCACCTCAAACACGGAGTTCACACACGAACTCGAAACCGCCGAGTCCCCACTAGGACCCGAAACAATGCGAACACAACCGTCCGCCTCCTCAAAGGAAAAAGTAGAACTTTGGTGATCACAACTCTTGATCACCTAAAATCCTCTCACAATAACACTCCCTATAGGGTAGATATAGTAATGGATAGCTTAAGTGTTGTGTGAGAAAACAAGGATTGAGATGGTGGAGGAAAACTCAAAGAATCACTTTACACTCTTGATAAAACTTTCCTTTGATTGGAAATATTTGCTCTCAAATATGTGGAGAAAACCTTTTGAAAGGATCAGAAAAACTTGTTTGAAAGCTCTCCTAAAATCTTAGTGAAAACAATGCCCAAACCCCAAATTTATAGGCTGTCAAAAACTAGCCGTTGGGGTCTGTCAGACCTGTCGGTCGACCCCGCCCGGTCGACCGCCAACGGTCAAGAATCCGACCGTTGGAGAGACCTCCGGTCGACCGCCCGGTCGACCCAAAAGAACAGAGAGCACTGCTCTCAGTTCCGGTCGACTGGGTCGGCAGACCGGCCATCTGCCAGGTCAAGGCGTGCACGTCGTGCACGTCGGTCGACCGACTTCAGCCCTAGTCGACTTGGCTGAAGCCTGGAACAGAAAATCTGGGATTAAAACTTGGTCTTTTGATTTGAAATAAAAATCCATAAATACTTAAAAAATCTACAAAAATAGTTTTACCAATATACTTTGATAAACAAACATGCTTGCACAAAATCAAGGCATGTTATAAAAGATTGGACTATTTTTGTAAGTTGGAAAATATTGGCTCAAATGAAAACTTGTATTTTTCTAAAACTTGTTTTCCAAACTTCTTCATGATACAAAAACAAGATATTTTGAATTCATTAAAGCATAGTGTGTATGGATATGATCCACTACACAATTAAGATGAAATATCTATGTTTTTGGCATTAAGCTCTAAATATGGTTTTGGATAAAAGACATGCATATAAGAAATTCCAAAAACCAAAAGTATTTTTTCAAAATGAAAGTCTTTTCTAAATCTGAAAATTCTTTTATGAAAAGACAACTAAATCAAGAGTGTGTGTGTGATATATACTTGAGCAATCCACCAACTATTCTATCCTTTACATTTTATCTAAAATAAAAATCTTATACCTAGACACAAGTCTTGATCTTGAAGTCTTCCCTTGAAGTCTTCTCATCTTCTTGACTTGGTCCAAACACGATCCAACGAGCTCAACTTATGATGTGGTCTTGATGCATAGGCTCGTGAATCAACCGGTGCTAGCTCCAAAACTTGACTTTAATCCTTTGTTGAAGCTCCACACCTACTAAGATCTTGATAACAAATCTGTCACTAATTAAACACAAGATCATTAGTACTATAACTTCATGAGTTAATCATCATCAAAGCTAGAGTGATGGGCCTTTGGGCCAACAAAAGAAGAAAGATTACTCTAAAAAACAATAATCTAATCTAAAAAGCTGTAAATCTAACTTTAAAAACAGTAGAACTAAACTAGAAATCAAGAGAAAGAAGATAGAAGAATTAACTTTTTATTAAAAAGAAAATTCTAATTGGAGTTTACAAGACGAGGACGATGGTGGCATCCAATACTTCTCCAATTAGGGCTCAACTCGCACTCTTTGTTTTTTTCCTTCTTGAAGGAGACCCTCTATTTATAGCCTTTTGAATGTTCATTTCTTCTCCAAGCATGACCTGGTTTGCTTGGGTTGTTGGAATTTGGAGAATTGCCTGATTGATTTGCTTGGATTTGTTTGACTGGAATTATTTGATTTGTATGTTTTTCTTTTCTAGACAGATTTGCATGGATAGCTTGCTTGATTTGCTCGGATTTTTTTGCTAGAATTATTTGATTGCATGATTTCCTTTCTGAACAGATTTGCATGGATAATTTGGCTGATTTGCTCAGATTTGTTTTACTGGAACTATTTGATTGCACGCTTTTCTTTTCTGGACAGATGTGCATGGATAACTTGCCTGATTCGCTCGAATTTGCTTTTTTGTGCCAAATCTTCTGAAAAATTATATATATATATATATAAGTGCAATATTTATTTTTGGAATCAATGTAACAACAATCAAATATACATTAAAATGTGCACATTTCATTTTAATCAACACCCCTACACTATCTCTTTACTCGTCCCCAAGTGAAGACACAAGATGGAAAATATTTTAACATTCAGATGGTGTACATAAAGAATAATGGTTGAGGTAGATGATTACAGATGAGGCGAGTTGATGCTATATAATTTTTAAGAGTCGGGTGAAATTCAATCTCCATTCTAAAATTCTATTATCTTAAAATAGACGCGAATTTTTATACTTTACACCACCTGTCCTAAGTTTTAGATCCTATGCACCTTGTGACCGTGATATCGTCCGTGGGCTCGGGATTTCTGACTCCAATTACCATACTTCTTTTCATTTATTTCATCATTTTTTTATTCTCTTTCAACATCTTTCGTGTAAATTCATGGCTTACCGAAGCCAAGCATTTAGCTAATTGATAATTAAAATTGTTGGTTTTTATGTTTATTAAGGTGTCTTATTTAGGCTTTCTCGGATGCCCATTAATGAGCTTTGGGTCAATGACTCCTAAGTAAGGTTCTAAATATCGGATATCAGGAGAGAGACCGGAGATACGCGCGCATATCGGGCGTCATATTGGACATTATATATGAAATTGATAATAAAATTGATTAATAGTAAGATTTAGTAGATAGATATCATTACAAATAAAAATGATGTATTATGCATGCAAAGATGGTAAAAAATAATGTATATTTGCACGTAGTTGTGTATCGTGCAATAAATAAGTTATATCATGGAACTGAAAAATATGAGATTATAATTTGTATAATCTACTTACGTGAAAATCAATGAACAAAAAAATAATAAAAGGCGACACTCCGGGGATGCAAGGCGGCTCTGGGGGACCTCGATGACGCTCCAAGGATGCAAGGCGACGCTTGGGGGACCTCGATGGCGCTCGGGGGGAGATCGTCGCGTTCGTTGATTCAAGGAAGCTCGGGGGAGCAGGTGAGATCATCGTGCTCGTCGGTTCAAAAGAAGCTCGGGGGAGCAAGGGGAGCTCGTCGCGCTCGGGGAATGAAAGGGAGGTAAGCGTCGTCGCCGTCAATTCACGGAGGAGAAAAATTAGGGCTTGATTTTGTCGAGCCCTAACGATGCAAACAAAACTTATATAGTCGGGTGACGGGTCTGGTTTGAGTTTAATGCTTATGGGTTAAAAAAAATGAACATAATTAAAATAAATCTATATCAGTCGATTTATCGGCCGATATTTCAAATATCGGCCATTTTTGTTGCAAACTATATGGGCGAACGATTTCCTCATATCGTATCAGCAGCAGGCAAAATATGAGATATCAGCCGATATCTCGGCGGACTCGGCCGATATTTAAAACAGTGCTCTCAAGCTAGATAGCCTTAGTGCATTAAGTGTAGAAACATCTCTACGGACTTAATTACTTGAGCAACAGATGCTACAAACAAGACTTATTAGTTTGTTTTTTTTTCTTTCTAGTTTTCATTATTATCCCAAACCTTTGAACTTTTCGTGTAAGTGTAATTAGGTACATTATTCACTTAAACAAATTCTAGATGGTATTTCTGTGTCTGATTCTTGTCTTTTATCCTAAGACTCAAAGACTCTCTCATCATGATCTCACTTTTAAAGTCGACTCATATACTCGAAGAATTTCATTTTAGGGACTCAAAAGGGTATATGGTCATGTAGTAGATTGAGTGTACCAGGTCTACCCCCTACACTTGAATTGAACATTGTCTTCAATGTTATGATAAGAGGAGTGCATACATGACATGAAAGATGCTGTAAATAAAAATCAGGCATGCAATTATAAGTATATAACGGAAAGATATAACGGATAGGATAGAAGAGGTGGTCCATTTCGAAGTTGTCGCACCTCACACTTTGAGATTAAAAATGTCCCAAAATTCTCAATATTGCCCGACAAGTGAAAGCATCATAGAAAATGAGAATATATATATATATATATATATATATATATATATATATATATATATATATATATATATATAGGAATCTGTACCTCAGCCGCCAGATAAGGGAGACTCTCTCAGCTGGCGCAACGTGATTGAATTTCATCTACAATTTTCGGTGCTGGTACTATGGTCGCAGTTTTATATGAGGACTGTGATTAAGTCGCAATGTTTTTATGAGACCTGCTGTCATGGTCGCAGTCTTTTCTAAGGACTGTGACTAAGGTCGTACTTTTTCTGAGGACTGCTACCATGGTCGCTGTCCTAATTACACTGAAAATATATGATTTTTTTAGGATTGCGACCATGTTACAGTTGACTGCGACCATGTTGCAGTAAGTTTGCGACCATCTTGAAGTGACAGCTGAGAGAGTCTCTCTCAACTGGCGGCTGGGGTACATTTTTCTTATATATATATCTCCTAACTACGAACGAATTAAAGTTGGGCTACCTCCCAGTAGGGTGTAGTTTAACGTCTTCACAAGGCTCAGTACAACGCAATCAATCCGAGGTAGGATCAATAAGTTCAACGTCTTCGTGGTGGATGGGTTTATACTCTAGAAAAGGTTTAACTCGATGACCATTCACTAGAAAGGTAGTACCATCAATGAAATTCATAAGAGTAAAAACACCATAAGGAGTGACAGATTGGATTACGAACGGGCCAGTCTAACGAGATTTGAGCTTTCCAACAAAGAGATGCAACATGAAATCATACAGAAGGACTTTTTGGCTATTGAAAAGATCTTTCCTAAGGGTGCTCTTGTCATGGATTCACTTCATTTTGTCCTTGTACTTCTTGGAAAGTTATAAGCATCATTCCGAGTTCTTCCAACTCAGATAGCTAGAGTCTCCCATGGTCTCCTGCAGTTTGAAAATGCAGATCAAGGCATTTGATAGCCTAAATATGCGTGATGCTCAAGTTCAACAAGGAGATGACAGGGTTTATCATAGACCAAACGATATGGTGACATCCTAATTGGAGTTTTAAAGGCAGTTCGATAGGCCCAGAGAGCGTCAGAGAGGGACATAGACCAATACTTTCGACTGGGACTAACCGTTTTCTCAAGAATTTGCTTGATGTGATGATTGGAAACTTCGACTTTGCCACTGGTTTGAGGATGGTAAGGAAGAGCAATCTTGTGAGTGACACTATTCTTTTGGAAAGGTGTTCAAAGACTTTATTGCAAAAATGTGATCGCCGTCGCTAATAATAGCACGAGAAACTCCAAAACGTGCAAAGATGGACTCTTTGAGGAATTTGATGACAACATGCTGGTTATTCGTCCTAGTAAGATGGCTTCAATCCATTTGGAGACATAGTCAACACAAACGAGAATGTACTCAAGCCATGAAAATTGGGAAAGGGGCCCATGAAGTCAATGCCCTAGACATTAAAGATTTCGACGATCAGAATATGAGTGAGAGCCATTTCATCTCGACGAGATAAGCAACCCTGATTTTGGCACTTTGCACAAGCTTTGCAATATAGATGTGCATCACGGAAAAGGAAAGCCCAATAAAATTCACACTGCAAAATTTTCGCAGTTGTTTTTCTAGTATTGAAATGACCTCCGCATGCATGATCGTGACAAAATGACAGAATTGGCTGTTGTTCTGATTTGGGAACACATCTGCGAATGATTTGATCTTTTGACAGTATTTGAGCAGGTACAGATCATCCCAAACATAGTACTTAATGAAAGTTTTGAATCTTGTTTAGTCCAGTGAGAGGGATTTGACCAGTGACAAGATTGTTGATAATGTTAGCATACCATGGTGAGATAGAGAGGGACAAAAGATGTTTACCCGAAAAGAGTCAGAGATCGGAAAATGGTCTCTTGAAAATTCAATAATTAGGCGTGACAGATCATCAACTACATTATCAATATCCTTTTTGTCATGAATTTCTAGATTAAATTCTTGAAGCAAAAGATTCAACCGATGAGAGGAGGTTTAGATTCTTTTTTGGACAGTAGATGCTTGAGAACTGAATGGTCGAAAAAGACAAATGACCTTTGTGCCAGTAAGATTGGAACGAAACTTGTCAAGCGCGAAAACTATGGCAAGCAATTTTTAGTGGTGTTGTAATTGATTTGAGCAGGATCCAAGAGTTTTGCTTGCATAATAAAATGCTATGAGACTTTTTCTTTCCTCTGGCCTAGGACAATGCCTATCACGAAATCAGAAGCATCACACATCACTTTAAAAGGGAGGAGGTTCGAGTCAGGGGCCTGGCTGACCGGAGCAGAAATAATGGCAACTTTAAGTTTTTTGAAGGCTGATGACAATGAGAATCTAAGAGGAAAGGAACATTCTGAGAGAGAAGATGAGTTAAAGGACGTGCAATCTGAGAGGTCTTTGATGAAACAACGATAAAAATGGCATGTCCCAGAAAGGAATGAACGTCCTTATCAGACTTAGGAGCAAGAGTTGAGATAAGGTTGATTTTTTGCTTTATCAACCTTAATGTCGTCTTTAGAAACATGTCCTAACACACTCAATGTTTGACCATAAAGTAGCATTTTTCCCAGTTCAAAACTAACCGCTTTTCTTCGCATCGATGAGGACGACTTATAAATGAGATAGACAGGCATCAAAAGAAGATCCATGAATGGAAAAATCGTCCATGAAAATTTTGAGAAACTGCTCTACCGTGTCACTGAAAATGCTCAATTATACATCGTTGGAAGGTGGCTGTAGCATTGCATAAAGCAAACAACATGCATCTGTATGCATATGTTCCGAAGGGACATGTGAAGGTGGTTTTTCTTGGTTCTTAAGTGCGATTATGATCTGATTATAGCCTGCCATCCAAAAAGCAGTAGCATTCATGCCCAGCTAAACGTTCCAATATTTGATCAATGAATGGCAAGGGAACATGATCATTTCATGTGTCAGCGTTTAGATAGTCAATACAAACTCTCCACCCGGTCTGGATACGCTTAGTCACGAGTTCAAAGTTGATGTTTTGACTACCGTAATTCCAAATTTCTTAGGGACCACGTGAAATGGACTAACCCAGTTACTATCAGAAATGGGGTAAATGATACCCGCATCAAGAAGTTTGAGAATTTCAGTCCGGACAACTTCCTTCAAAATGGGATTAAATTGTCTCTGCGGTTCTCTCAATGTTTTGACCAAGTCCTCTAAATGGATACGATGGGTGCAAATAGGACTTATGCCATGAATCATCAAGCGACCAACCTATCGTAGATTTGTGATTGTGTAGTAGTGCACTCAATTTATCTTATTGTTGTGGCGATATATCAGAAGTAATGATGACTGAAAATTGAGATTCAGAATGGGGAAAGCATATTTCAGATTAGAAGCTGTTTCAATTTCAGTTGAGGCTTGAAACAGTATTGCAGATAGAATGGGGCCTTATTGGGGATGAAAAATCAGAGAAGGAAGAGCATGAATCATTAGCAGATGGTGGTGACAAAGCAACATTGATTGTGGATAGATCAAGAAGTGGTGTAAGTGGGCAATCTTGTTGGCGCATGAGATTGAAAATGCATACCTCAGCAATCAGATTTCCAAAAGCGAGGGTCAGTGTTCCATTTGCACAGTCAATGTGAGCTTTGCCATTGGATAAGAATGGACGCCCGAGAATGATGGGCACACGGTTGTTTTTCGGTTGGGTGTCTAAGGACAATGAAGTCAACAGGATAGTAAAAATCAAATACGTTAACGAGAAAATCCTCAATGATATCGCGTGGGTGTATAACATAATGATCATCTAATTGAAATGCCAGATTAACCGATTTCAAACCAGTGAGTCCCAGTTCTGTGTACATTCAAAAAGGTAATAGATTTTACACTGGCTCCGAGATCGATGAGGGCTTTAGTGGTACAGTTGTCACCAATTTTGCAGGTAACCAAAGAGGTTCCTGGATCACCATACTTAACACAACCACCACAATTTAGGACAGATGTGGCAATGAAGGCATCGCGACATACTTGCGTCGTTCTCTTGATGGTATAAAGATCTTTGAGAAATTTGGAATAGGCTGGAACCTATTGGATTGCAGTCAGGAAGGGGGTATTGATGTGCACATTTTCGAAGACCTTCCTAATACCTTCAAACAACTTAGCTTTGCGAGCCGGGGCAAGTCTGTCAGGGTAAGCAGCCTTAGAAAGATGAGAAGATGTTTGATTTGAATGAGGTGAAGTGACAAAATTGGGCTGAACATGAGGGCTGGAGGAGGGGAAGGTGGAATAAACTTTGCAGAAGGTTTTGAATCAGATGGATGTTTTACTTCTTGACCAGGTTGACGCCCAGAGCGGAGGTTGGTGCTAGCTTTCAGGGATCCGATAGTTCTTTCTACCGCAAAGGCATTATCTTGTGTTGTCCCTCGAGGATTAGCCACAGGTTGTCTAGGAAATTTTCATTTCTCTCCTTCACTCTCTAAAGAATTTAACCTTTGTTTAATTCGCTGATTACTGAGGAGTTGAGAAAATATTTCTTCCATGCTTGGCTTTTGTTGCTGAGGGGCAGGATATGGAGTTTGCGGTATAAGAGCATGGCTATTATTCAGTTGAGGGGAATACGGACTGGTGAAACTAGCAAAATGGCTTGATTCATAGGAGAAGTGAACTGATTTGATTGATTCTGAAATTGGTTGAAAGGTGGGGGAGATTTATCTTTTTAAGTTCAAGGCTTGCAATTTATTTTCTAGCGATTAAGAGGAAAAATCTCCCTATACTTGACTGCTTCCAACTCCTTCATGATAGCAGAGTATGGATTTACCAGTATAAGGCACCCAAAAATGTGGCCAGTTGATTCCCCAGTGAGTGATATCTCTAGGCCTGCTTAAGTACCAGTTCACCGTAGCCATTACAGCTAGGAAATGATCCTTTTAGACACCACAAGTTTGAATACACTCACCGGACTTGCTAAAGCCCTACATTTGTTCAGAGGTCCTATGAGCCCGTAAACCCTAGATGGCTCTAAAAAAATGAAATTTATGTTTAAATATTTTAAGGTCAGGGATCTACAAATGCAAGGAATTTAGTTGTTTGTGGACCACGGGCAGGTGATGAAATCCTGACTGTCTGTTGTTGGGGTTTGTGCCCTTAAAATATTTGTTTGTAAATGTATGACTTACACTAATGCACAAATCAATTCAAAGCAGATGTCACAAGCAAAGTGTTCATTTTTTATTTCTTTTTTTCTCGTTTTTAGATCCCAATGGTGATGTTAATGGTGTGGAAAGAACAACAACACAATTTATTTTTTATTTTTCTTTTCTAAATTAATGGCAACTAACCTAAAGTTCGGGTTGAGAGGGAATTTTTTAGAAAAAAGATGGAGTTAGAAAAGCATATATGTTGACAAATTCTGGAGAAGGACAAAGATGTGCGTAGTTCTTTGGCTTCAAACTGGCAACGACGCCATTTGATATCTCTTATTTTGTGTGCGTGAAGATTTTGATCCTGCAATTAGATGAATATAAGTAAGAATATTGCAAGATATCGATATCAAAATAAAAGTACCTTGCAAATCGTTGAGACAATCCTAGTATAAGGCAAGATAGAGTATCAAATCACAATTTGAAAACTAGAAAAAATACAACACCTAAATCCTTATCTGAATCTCTAAGCTACGTTTTAAATTTTATGTGAGTTATATTTTTTTTATTTTCTTTTAAAATCAATTTAAGAGAGTTATTATTACCTATAATTGGAGAAAAGAAGAAAGACCACTCTAAAAAACAATAATCTAATCTAGAAAAGCAGTAGATCTAAATTATGAAAGCAGTAAAACTAAACTACGAAATCGAGAAAAAAGAGGATAGAAGAATAATTTTTTATTAAAAAGAAGATTGTTCTAATTAGAGTTTACAAGGAGGGAGATAGAGTTAACTACAATTAAAATAACAAAAACAGAAAGAAATGCTTACTGAACTGAAGCAATCGTGGCCGGAGCTTCAGGGAAGAATGAAAGAGGAGGGCGATGGTGGGTATCCAATACTTCTCCAATTTAAGGCTCAACTCGCACTCCTTGCTTGCTTTTTTCTTCTTGGAGGAGACCCTCTATTTATTGCCTCTTGAAGGTCCATTTCTTCTTCTCCAAGCGTGACTTGATTTGCTTGAATTTGTTGAGATTTGGAGAATTGCCTGATTGCTTGGATTTGTTTGACTGGAATTATTTTATTTGCATGTTTTTCTTTTCTGGACAGTTCGCATGGATAGTTTGCACGATTTGCTCAGATTTGTTTTGCTAGAATTTTTTGATTGCATGCTTTTCTTTTCAGGACAGATTTGCATGGTAGCTGCATGGATAGCTTGTCTGATTTGCTCGGATTTCTTTCTTTGTGTCAAATCTTCTGAAATCATTAATATATGTATATAAGTGCAATATTTATCTTTGGAATCAATATAACGACAGTAAAATGTACATTACAAATGTGCATATTTCATTTCTCATCAATGTTACAAATTATTCCTTACTAGGGACACCCAATGTTATTTGGAGCTTGCCGACGAGTAGTTTCTAGCTAATTATTGTTATCAGGCTAGGCACTTGTACCTTCTGTGAGCATGAGTTTCCAAATCCTTTCCCATGACATCTGTCCACATTGATTAAGGTTGTGTGATCCTTCAATAACGATGCGAGCCCCTGTCAGATCCTGTTTGAGACGGACATGGCATCCACTGTAGATTAGTTCTGCACAACTTGACATAAGACTTTATGGGTTCCAGTCTCACTTCATCACATGCTCCTCGGCAGCGGCGAGGTGACCGATATTTGTGTCATGATCCCTTGTTGTTTGACGTAAAACTTGGCTGCCTGCAAAAAGTACTCTTTATCTCTGGTAACCAGATTTCGCATGAAACTCTTGTATCTTGGTTTAGTTCAGAACCATTATATAATCCTCGCAACAACTACAACAGCAGCGACAGCTCAAATGATGACAACCACAAAACCTTTATCCCAAAATTTTCGGTTTTCTCCATTTGACTCGACTAAGAGTGATGACGTCGGTCTATCAACTTATCAATCACTGTCTTTTTTACTGCCTCCTCTGTTCATTTTGGCTATGTCTAGTGCTAGCTTCTGCTTCAACTATGACCCTATTGTTAGATCCAACCGGCATAATCATAAGTTATGTCCAAACCTTCTCTGGCTATGCTCACTCATTATCCTTTATTGAAGCTACTTTAACTTATTTTGAACTTGCTCATTTCTTTTCCTGTTTTTTTATCATATTGCCGTTTATCCATTTAAATGTTCTTATTTTGGATATACCTTTGTTCTCAGATTTCCAAACCTTCTGTAGCTATCCGCATTCATCATCCTCAATTGATGCTACCTTTTCTGTCTTTTATCGTATTGCCATTCATCCATCTCGGTTGACACATCCATGTTCGAGATATGTTTCCTAATCATCTGAGCATAAACCTCGAATCTCAAATCTTCTATTCCATTCTTTAAAATTTGTCATGTACCAAACCTATGTAGCTTATTACTATGCTTGGATAACCATACATGTCAGTTTGAGTCAACTGCATTCGACAATCCAGGATAATCAGAAAATTATGGAGAACCTTCGATAAAAATAAGAGCAGTTAATTGCAAGTTATAAAGTTCTACCATGATCCATTATACATAGGGTCTGTTTGGTTGTCGTAACTGGCCGTAATTTGTAGTTGTAATTGGTAAAGTCTTTTACAATTGTAAATGAGTTACATGTACGTAAATTTTACGGTGTTTGGTTGGTAATATAAAATTGTAAAGTGGGAAAGTGTATTGTACTTTACGGTGTTTAGTTGTCGTAATGTATAAGTCGTAAGTGAAAAAGTTGACCACACAAAATTAACTATTTGGTGATTTTAAAAGTTTTAATAGTGCAAATAAATATTAAAAAAGTTAAATATTAAAATTTTTTAATATTAATATAAAAAAAAAATATAAATTTGTATGACCACAAATTAACTGTACCTGAGCTGTAAGTGAGTGTTAGTTGAGTTACGTAAGTCTTTTACAAATTACGGTCCAAACAAACGTCGTTGTTGTAACTGGGTAGTAAGTCATTTACGAATTACGGAGTTTTACGCGAAACAAACGGCCCCATAGTTGGCTTTGCTTGGAACTCTGGAAGTTTAGCACCAACTCAGGACTGGAGGCGGGCGTAAATTATCTCCTCCTCAACAACACAGTTGTTTAAAAAAGGATGATGTTTGTGTAGATGTCTGAGTAGACTGTAAGAAATTGTATTGTATATTGACTCGATAGAGAGAGTATTTCATGTTGTATTGGGGTTGATGGTAGCACGGTTCATATTTCTGATGGCTCGATGTCGAGTTCACCACCTCACTGATCTTATGTTGAAAAGATAATTTTATTAGTGACATTAGTTTACTCAGCAATCATGACAGTGTTGCATTTGTCCCTGTCCTTGGCTTCTGATGGGCAATAGACCCTTGAATCCTCATGTCAATTTTCGGTTGGCTTTTGCTTCTACCAGTAAGATTTTTACCTCGTTGTTTCCTTCTATCCCTGTTGAAACTCCTGCTTTGTTGTGTTGAACACCTCCAGAACCCAATAAACAGATCCAGGGAGTTCACAAAAAGAATGTTGGTCTGTGAAGACTCAGAATGAATTGTATCTTGTATATTAGTTGTGCTGTTTTGGCATTGATGCTATTGGAGTTCATATTGATGCTGATTGGTCCATATTGAGTTCAGAACCTCGCTTACTTTAGGTTGAGAATAATTTTATTAGTGTCATTAGATTAACCAGTTATAGCCTCCTGTTTGTCCATGTCATTGGCTTCTGGTAGGCAATCAGACATTGAATCATGAGCTTGGGTGGCACCTTGGGCTTTTGTTCCTATCAGTAAGATTTTTGTGGGTTCTGTCTCTTTCTTTCCTTTTATTGCAGCTGAACATTAAACGTTTAGTGTGTTGAATACCTCCACAACCTAATTTATAAAAATCCAGCCAACCACTGATGGGGACATTACACCAATGCTACTTATCTTTTTATGCCTTAATATATTTTTGAGTTTAGCCTTTTTCTTTTATTATGAAACTTAGTCCCACATCAGTTGTGATGGGGAAGTTCACTTTGTAAGAGCCTATATAAAGAGACTCAACTCAATGAATAAATAGACAATGAATAATTAAAATTTTTTCAGTTAAATTCTCTTGAGAGTACTCTTTGAGTTTTGGGTGCGAAGCTTGTGGTGCAAGGGGTGCGAAGCCTAACTCTTTCCGGTTCTTTTCAAACCCTAATTCCGCTTTTCTAGTTCTTCAATTCAAAATCCGAGTTTTCATTTCTTTAGTTTGAAGGCGATTGCGATCCTATCTTGTGTTACATCAATTTGGTATCAGAGATTTGGCCCAAATCTCCTTCAAATATTTCTTTCTCCCTTTTAAAACCCTAGATCTATTTCAAACCTCAGATCTAGATATATTCAAAAAAGAGAGAAAGAAAACAGAAAAAAAGAGGAAAACAATTATTGTCACCGTGAACAGTATCACGAAACAATAATTACTGTTCTACGAAATTACTGTGCTGTGAACAATAATTACTGTTCATTTCCACCCCCCGACCAGTTCGGATTCCATTTTATCAATTTAGTATCAGAGTTTTGGCTTCAATCCCCTTCAAATTTTTCTCTCCCTTCTAAAACTCGAGATCTATTTCAAATCTCAGATCTGATCTATTCAAAAAAAAGAGGAAGAAAGAAAACAGAAAAAGAGGGAAAAAATTACTGTTCACTGTGAACAGTAATCACCGCGATTACTGTTCACCGTGAGCAGTAATTACTGTACTGTGAACAGTGAATTACTGTGCTGTGAACAGTAATTACTGTTCATCTCCCACCTCCGACCAGTCTGGAGTCCATTTCTCGCTCGTTCTGTCTGTTGAGCTCTGTTTAAAGCGTTGGGTTTATGACTGAGCCCTAAAGCCACTGTAAAGATTTCATAGCACTTGAGCAGCAGATCCGACCCTCACTAGCTCGTATTTGGCACTAGTACTGTTCCTAACAACAAAGAATCAGCGTTCTGGCACATCTTCAGCCCAATCTGAGTCTAATCGAGCCATTCAGATTATCGGGTAACCTCTGATCTTTATGCATTGAGTTTTATTCATGAGATTTTATTTTTGTCGCAAATACATTATACTGATGGGATGTAAAGGAGACTGGAAGGGACATGTATGCAGCTTTCCCGTATTTTCGGGGTTTTTATGATCAGGATGGTTATAAAAGTGAGAAAATCATCTTGAGGATTTCTTTAGGTATTTCTTCTTGACACCTGCACATGAGTGCCATTACGCCCAAATGAAGATAGCTAGAGAAGCTTATTGGTGGCGAGAGGACAGTCATATCGACTGTCGAAATTGGTTTATCTTACAAGAACATACTCGGTATGCTTCACACCTTGAGGGGCCACAATTCAGCTATCTGGTCGCTGAATGTAAGGAGATCATCGCTGGCATGGTGAAGATGCTAGAAAGCAGTGCGGTAAAGGCTGTTGACAATCCGAAATCAGAGCCAGAAGTTTGATGGCAATCCAGAATTAGAGCAAAAAGTTTATAATAAGTCATAGTCAGGGCCATAAGTTATTGCTGAGTCGGTGTCACAACAAGAAGAGATTTTCCTACAACCTATGGAAGTTGAAGAGCCCCTTGTTGAGACCCTTGTAGATCTTCCAACGGAGCCTACTTTGGAGCTAGTACCACCTTTGGCAGCTACAAGGGTATCATTTTTCTTGAGATTTCCTGATGCGTATGACCTGTCGCAGATATCTTTATAAGAGCCAGGCTCACAGGAGATCAGGCTACTTATGGTGTAAAGTACAGTCGGTTTAGTTTTCATCATGGGTGACATGCCTCAATCTGCTATTAGTGCCTTGATAAAGCTGCCATCTTTTGTCGATCCGACGCGGAGACTAGTTCCATCTCCACCACCTTGGTCTTAATGTGGTGTATTAGTGCAACTGTTATGGTCACCACCATGGCCTGATTGAGATGCTTCATGAGAGGTGTCCTCACTCGACGGGGTCGACTCTCTCCCACCTCGGGGAAAATGATGGGGACATCACATCAGTTCTAGTTATCTTTTTATGCCTTAGTCTATTTTTGAGTTTAGCCTTTTTCTTTTATTATAAAACTTAGTCCCACATCGGTTGTGATGCGGAAGTTCACTTTGTAAGAGCCTATATAAAGAGGCTCTAACTCAATGAATAAGCAGACAATGAATAATTAAAAATTTTTCAGTTAAATTTTTTTGATAGTACTCTTGAGTTTTGTGTGCGAAGCCCGTGGTGTAAGGGGTGTGAAGCTCGCGTAAGGGGTACGAAACTCAAATCTTTCTGGTTCTTTTTTAAACCCTAATCCCTCTTTTCTAGTTCTTCAATTCAAAACCCTAGTTTTCATTTCTTTAGTTTGAAGGTGATTGCGATTCTATCCCGTGTTACATCAACCACCCATCATGCTGCCTCTTTCTCTTTGTCATGCGTTATGCTCATGTATGGTAGAGTGCACTGTTAAGTTATGGAGGCTCGAGAATGGAGCTGACAGCTCTATCAATCCCAATGTCTCACTTCTATGATGTGACAAAAATATTACATGATCTCAAGCGAATTGGAAGACAATTCTACATGGTGAAGATACCTTTTTTAGTGAGGGTACCTGTGCTTATTTACATGTTTGTCTCTTACTATATCGCCAACTAGTCTGATAACGTCTGTCATTCTATTTGCTAAGCAGTTGTTCTGTATGTAAGAAGAATCATCTAACTGGATAGCAGAGTATCATTGGTGCACTGTTTGTGTTGTTAATCCATGCTAATTATGCCATCCTTCAGCTGGGTTCCCCCCCCCCCCCCCCCCCCCTCCCCCCCCCCCCCCCTCCCTCTCTCTCTCTCTCACACACACACACACACACACTTACTACATGGAATTCCACCCTCTGCTTATATCAGTAAAAAAATTAAGTAGAGGATCCTTTTATTGGATTAGAAGGGAAAAAAAAAATATGATATTACAACCAGTGATCTCACATACCTTTTCCTTTTTTCTTCTAGATTTTCTGTTAAATTATTATCTTTTAAGGATATTATTATATCCTATGTCCTACAAGATTGAAATCTTTTTAGTATTCAGATGATCAAAGAGATTGGTAATTTCCTCTTTAAATTTCAATTCCTCTGCAGCATATGTTTCACATTTACCTCTTGATTGATCATAAGTTTCTTCCAGTAGGATATAAGAATATGCTTTATAGTTTCCATTCCACATATATGGGTTACTTTGTAGCGTTATTCATGTTTTCGTTTACAAACCCAACTTATCACATTTATATCATTCTCAGCCTTGCAAAGGAATATTGCTTTTGGTCCTCCGGGTACAGGGAAAACAATGCTTGCTAAAGCCGTTGCTACAGAGGCAGGTGCAAACTTCATCAACATATCAATGTCGAGCATCACTTCAAAGGTGTGCTATTTCTTATTTGAACATGATCTTTAGCATTGTTTGTTTTCCTGTTGTTGTTTGTCAAATTTGATACACAATCTGTTCTTTTTACAGTGGTTTGGTGAAGGGGAAAAATATGTCAAAGCTGTTTTTTCATTAGCGAGTAAAATTGCCCCTAGCGTCATCTTTGTGGATGAGGTCAGTGCAGTGTACTTGTATCATTATCTTGTCAAGTCCCGACATCATGCGATGCATTTGGACAGTTCATCGTTGTTACACTGTCTGTTCTGGACAGTACCTTGTTGTTTCCTGTTGCAATTGTGCCAGCTGATCCCTTGCATTCCATTCTGTAGGTTGACAGTATGTTGGGTAGAAGAGAGAATCCGGGGGAACATGAAGCCATGCGCAAGATGAAAAATGAATTTATGGTGAACTGGGACGGGCTTCGCACAAAAGATAAAGAACGTGTTTGGTCCTTGCTGCAACAAATAGGCCTTTTGATCTTGATGAGGCTGTTATAAGGAGACTTCCTCGGAGGTGAGAATCAGTATTATAAACGCATAACGAGTTGCTCCTTGTTGATTCATTAAGGAAATGCATTTCTTATGATTTTGATGTTGAAACATCCTTTGCAGGTTAATGGTGAACTTGCCAGATTCATTGAATAGAGAAAAGATTCTCAGGGTAATTCTGGCTAAAGAAGACCTAGCACCCGATGTTGAATTAGAAGCAATTGCAAACATGACTGATGGATATTCAGGAAGCGACTTGAAGGTTTTTGTTTAGTCTTACTTTGTTTGAAGTTAATTTATCAGTTTTATGTATTAATCAAGAGAGTTTACATGTGTTTTTCAATCTTTCGGTTTAGAATCTCTGTGTCACTGCTGCGCACTGCCCCATTAGAGAGATTTTGGAAAAGGAAAAGAAGGTCAGTTGTCCAGTGTTTGATATTTTTTTAAATGATTGAACCCATATCATATATGTTAGCTGTGCATCGACGTATTTAATTGTTTTCACATGGATGTGAGAAAATCCATTTATAGTTGTGTATCGCATGCACACATATGGGTTAGACTACACATGTTCCATCAAAAAGAAACTTAACATGTTCTCCACAACCCATTCACCTATGAGCCACCATTATATTATTCCCACACTATTTTTTGTTTGACATTTGACCTGCCCATATCCCATAGCAACTAGAGAGTGGGAGGTGTGCAAGAAAATCTACTTTTGTAGATTTAATGGAAAGTTTATATTCCAAATTCTCTATGTATATATTTATCTATATATCTATGCGTTCATACATATATGTTTTATGTTTTACTACACATACACAAATACATGCATATATTCATATATGTGCGCGCGCGCGCGCACACACATATTTTTTCTCCGAAATGTGATTGAGCACCCTAATTCCCCCAAACAAATAAAAAATGACCCCCACATTGTAAAGTACACATCATTGAACAGATTAGTTATCAACTTGAGGGCCCATCTTTCCCTTCCCCATTTTGATGGACTAATACTTTTTCACCTGCCGAAAGGATATTCATGAAATGTAAATATGTTTGTATCACTTTGAAGTTTCTTCAACCCCATTCTCTTAATTACCTTCAAAACTAAAATAAGAAACCATAACTATCAGTACTGGGCACTTGCTGGTGTATGTGGTGTTTTTCGTTAGTAGCTGAAGCAGGATAATTTTGTTTGTTTCTTTTTTATGTATTTGTGCTGGTGGGAGGTGGAATCATTGCATTTGTCATTGTGCTTTAAGTTTGTGTTTGTCATTTCTTCAAGTTCTTCCCTTTGATAATTAATTTGTCCATATGCAGGAGAGGACTTTAGCACTAGCTGAAGAAAGACCTTTGCCACCATTGCGTTGCAGTGATGACATTCGTCCCTCAATATGGATGACTTCAAATATGCTCATGAGCAGGTATTTATTTTTCATGTGTAACTAATCTGTGATTTTCTGAAACGGATTAAAGAAAATGTTTCTGTGATGTATGTTATAACCAAAACTACTTACGTTCAATTAGGGGCGTAGGCAAAAAGATTTATATGTGAGAAAACCTGATTCTGTAGGTAGGAATTTCCGATTCTGACAGGATACCTATGTTTGTTAGAAACCTAATCTATGAAATACCATACCCTTGACGCATCCTTAGAATCGCAAGGTTCTTAGCGAGAGCACACAATGCGCAAACGATGCACACATGCTTCAGTGCTACCTTTGACTATTCAAAGGACAACTTCTAATATAAAAACATTGATGGAAATTTATTGTTTTCATTTTCGTGTTTCTTGGGAAAACCTAACATATATGTGTTTCATTGTGTGCTTTGATAGGTCTGTGCTAGCGTATCATCTGAATCCACGAATATGAGTGAGCTCCTACAATGGAACGACCTGTATGGTGAAGGTGGATCAAGGAAGAAGAAAGCGCTCAGCTACTTCATGTAAAATGATGGGGTTCTATCCATTATGCGTGTACATCCCTTTCCCTTTTTTTATTTATTTCAACAGTCCTGCAAAGGTCGAGAGGATTGGCGGCGGATACAGAGGATTGTAGAGCCATTTTGGGTTCTAGGCGTATATGATATCATATACATGTTGAGTCATTTGATCAATCTCTATACTTAATGCCAACGTTTTAACTTATCTGAGTTGAGACTGGTTGCTCGATGTTATTTCATTTCATTTAGTTTAATTCTCTCTTCTTTTGTCCCCTTTTTGTCTGTAATTTTGGCACTCTTGTAAGGAGGCCTCTCTCTCTCTGCTTGTACACACTCCAGACTCCATATAGACTCCCATGGGCTTTCATATTTTTATTATTAATTATTAATTTCATTCTTAATATTTTACAATAACTCTTAAAGAAACAATTTTTGAACTACTAATTATTTAAATGCACAAATAATGATATTAATATTTATTTATTGTGTATGAAATATTCTAGGGAAGCATAATTTCTATAATTTTGTGTACTTTTTATAATTTTTTTTACAAATTTTTCCAAAGAAAGTAAAGTTCATGATATTTGTTTTGTAATTTAGCAATTAATTTTTATGTAAAGGGCTCTATGCAAAGTTACCTTTTAACCCCCACCCACAAAAAGGAAAAGGATGAAAAGAAACTTACTCGTCAAATTTTCTTGTCGATCTGATCCCATATAGTCAACGTGGTTTGAGTAGCATGAGAAATGATAGGTAAATTACATGTGAACTTCTAAAGACTAGGTAAAAGATATCCTGCAGTTCAATTCATACACTAGAAAACAAATAAACGGTCGAGATTGCAATCACAAAATTTCCCATAGCGTTTCACTGGACTAATAAGAAAAAGGGAAAAGCTGGGTGCAGACAAGGTTCAGGTTGACTGCACCCATCCATGTTTGGTTTCAAGCAAATAAGAAATTCAAACTCATCTGTTGTCACTTGGGCCTACAAAAGCTTGTGTGGAATAAGAAAAAACATGGTATTGACTGTTATAATTAATGTATCAATGATAACATTAACAACTGGTAGACATAACATGTGCAAGAAATGGCTACTATTACGTGTAAGCATCAAACTCTCATTGTGACAAAAATTATTCCAGAGGTACCATGAGAAGAAGAGCTAGACCTCTAGAATTCTACTGTTATCCATAATTAAAAGACATGTAAACCATTAAGATCAACTCTGGCTTCTGATTAAGATCAACTCTGGCTTCTGATTATTCCAGAGGTAGCATGCAGAAGATGCCAGATCCCCTGACAGGTCACCATTAAGATCAACTATGGCTTCTGATTCATCATTAGCAAGTGACTGCTGGCTATTTCGGATGCCAAGGCTGAAAGGTGCACGAGAGAAAACATACCGTGTTGGAGGCCAAGCTGCACCAGCACATATGTATTTCAATATCCATAAGACTGTCTGCAGGCACATCTCGTGGGGCAGTTTGCAGGTATCAGCTGCTATTGCTTGCACCCTTTGAACTTGTTTACGTCAGGATTCGTACTTATGTTTCTCTACATCAAATCCTAATATCTAAACCATAATGTCACATTGACGTGTGATTATGTAAGTAATCTAATTTATTTAAACAAAACTAAAGTCAAATTTAAACTTCAAATTTCAACTGAAAGATCTCATGAGATCCTTATTGATCTTTACCTTAATAGCTTGATTCTTCTCTACATGCTAAGAATCCTAATCTAAAGATCTTATCATAATATGTTAACTTAATTCATGTTCTCCTGCCTCTAAAGAAAAACAAAAGAGAGAGAGAGAGAGAGACAGAAAGAGAGAACCTCAGATCTAAATTTCTTCATCCTCCCTTCACATCTCTCCTTGGAATCCTTCGTGACTGGGGAACAAACTCGAAGCGTGGAAACTGAGGAGAAGGCTACAGGGATCACTCCAAGTAAGTAAATAATAATTAGCATTTATTTATAAAGTTTAGTTCATATTTTTTTTTTATGAATTTTCATATAGAATCTCACCCAATAATCTTAATAACATAATTTTGTATAAGTTGAGAAATTATTGAAATATCATGTTTTTAAAATCTCTCTTTTTTATAAAATTCTAATCTCATCCAAAAATCTAAATTAATTTGTATGAAATAGAAATTATTGAAATATCATGTTTAAATCATGAATTTTTAATCTCATTCAAAGATCTAAATAAAATAGTTTGTATGAATTAAAAACTTATTGAAATATCATGTTTAATTCCTCTTCTTATGAATTTAAAATCTCATCCAAATCCAAATAAAAAAAACTTATTGAAATATCATGTTGGGCCAGCCAAAAAAAAAGAAATTAATAACAATAATATATATATATTTCTGAAGCCCATTCAACCTCCTGATTGTGGGCTCTAATCTATTTGAACCCGACAAATATAAAACAGATCCGCTAACTTGTTGAAAAATAATTAAAATAATTAGATTAAAATTTCAAAAAAAATAAATAAAAATAGGAATAAAATTTAGATGACTTCTATAATCTACTGAAAATTTTGGTACCAATTACTGAACATATTGGACTAAAACAATTCTCTCTAAGTTAAAAATCCGCTATTGCAACATTCAAACCCGTTAAGGGATTTTCATGTTTTCAATCAATTAAACCCAATAAAAATCAGAAAATAAATCTAGATAAATCGTATAAACTTAATGCATAACATACAACCTTATTTTAAGATCTGAACCATCCGTATTTAATTTAAAATACTGAATAACAATAGGATATCTTATGATAATTTCTAATTCGAATGCATTTAATGTAGATTTCTTCGAATCACAGAAATTGGTATTCAAACTCGTGATAAGTCCAGGTGAGTGTTCTTTGTTTTCTCATTGAGTATTTCAGTATTATTTCATGTGAGTATTTTATCCTGTCTATTTCAATAAATATTATTTTACATTATATAATTGTCCAAGCTCAATTATATTTCATGTATGTTAGTTACTAGTCCACGTCTACATGTATTAAATACAAAATAAATTGCCTTGTGAATGTTTTTATATCTCTTTTAATAACCCTTGCATAATATTTTTTGTCCTGGACATCATGATACCACTTAAGTAACTTGATTGATTATACATGATACCTACCTGATAAACATACTGTTCATGTTACTGAAAGTTACTGGGAAAGTATCATTAGGCCGTAACGCTCGGTAAAACTCTATTCATCGTATACACGATTATTGTTTACTGTTCTTATTACTATTCACCGTGTATACGATTACTGTTACTGTTACTGTCATTGTATCATCCCAGTGTTCTACGTAACATGATATAGATTACTCTAATTGAATTAAATAATGATATAAATGGACAACTTACATTAGAATTGGGAAAATTTATGGAGGAGACAACGTCTGTATTTTGGGTGGACCTAAGATATAGGTTACGCAGCTGACTTACGGTTCCACTGCAGGGTTTCAGGGGATGACTGACATCCCATCTGTTTATTATTCCACAGTGTTACTGTGAGTATTATTTCACAGTGATACTGTGAGTACTGTTACTGTTACTGACTACCTGGTGGTAGGGCCTGGTTCAGCGCCATGCATCTGGGCCGTGGTCCTGGGTGTGTACGAGACCCATCTAAAGTATAGACAATGTCTCGAACTAATTAATTTCAATAATTTAGGACCCTAATTGACATGTGTAGTAGGCGTAGTATGGGATGCATTTATTATAGGTGGCAGTTGATGTTTGCTGACATATTAATAATGATAAACTGTTATAATGTACTGTAATTGACTGTAATCACCTGACTGAACTCATATAAGTTATGATAGATATATGACTGTACACATGACCAGAATGTATATCAGACTAGTTACATATGCTAGGTTGCACATTTGAGCATTAGTTGTCTGTTTTATCAGTAGTATTCTTTTACCTGAAGACTATCATGTGATCAGTTTTCTTTCAGTTAGAATTTCATTCATGATTATTCTGTTATCATTTATTTGCAGTGTATCATGTTGTGATATATGTACAAACTGTTTATATGCACAAACACCTTCCCTTTTTCTTATATACTTACTGGCTCTACCTTCATCTTCTTCTCCAAAATTCACCCTCAAATCCACCAATTTCTTTATTTCCACCACCCAACCACCATCTTCACCTCCTCCTCTAACTCCCCAACACCACCACCTTCCATCACCACCACCAACAATAACATCCATTATAACAACACCAATAGCACCAACCCAAACCCCTCCACCCCCTTCCTCCCCGGGCCCAAGCCTCCTGGCCGCCGGCACCCCCTTCCCCTTTACCTCTTCTTTCTTCATTTCTTTTCTTTCTTTCTTTCTTTCTTTTCTTTTATATTTTTTCCTTTCTTTCCCTTTTACCCCTCTTTTTCCAGCAAACTCTATGTTTTCCTCTCTCTCACCATCCACTCTCTCTTTCTCTCTCGCACACACTTTCCCTCATCACTCTCACTCTCTCTAGCTCTCTTTTATTCCCTCTCTATTCTCTCTCCAGATCTCCTCTCTCCTCTTTTCGTGTGCGTGCACGTGCTCCACGGAGTCCTCGATTCTAGCTCGGTGTCGCGTTTCAATTTTAGGCGAGTAATTCACTTTATGTCGGGCGCCTCTTGTATTTTAGGCGAGTACTTTCCTTGTGTTGTTTCATGCCTTACTAGTTCTATTCTAGGGCTCGAAACATGTTTAGCGAGTACATTTTTTTGGGATAACGAGTGCATGTCTCATATTGTTTCATGTGTTGCGGGCTTATATACTATTATTCATTTGTTGGTCATTATTACAATTCATTGAACTGGTGTTATACTTGTATTGTATATACCTAGATACGCTCCCGCTTCGCTCGGCTTCGCATAGCTAATTATAGATTAATTATTATTATAATAGATATGGTTGTGAAAATTTTGAAATGTTTAACTATATTGTCCTCCAGTATTATGTTACATGACCAGATGATTACCTGACATATGATGTTGTGACTCTATATTCAACTTACTTAACAATTGACATATTTTATCACTTGGTACTGGTACACTTGACCTGATACTGTGACACCTGACTAGATACTATTGCACCTGACACCAACATTTTATCACCTGACACATGATTATCATTTTACGAGGACTTGACACTTGTTATCCTGTCATATACCTGAATTCCTGTACTCCTGTATTTAACATGTTCCTCCTGTTATATCAATCTTGTTAATTCTCGTAAACTGATCATTATGGACACAATTGTAATAATTAGACAACTTATACTGGAATGGAAAAAACTGGTGAGTACCAATATAGTCTTCATGTTTATGATGGTCTTAAGTGTCCCGCGGCGACACTCTTGGGATTCACTTGGAGGCTATCAAGTGTTTTCGTGGAGTATGCTGGAACCCCTACTCCCCTGACTTCCTTCCGGGTTCGCAACAAGCCCCTGGGCCTATTCCTGTGGGAGCAGTAATAACTTACTCGAATTCGGGCATACAATAAGTCCTGGTACCTAGCGGTACGTTTACGTTCCGATTCGGCTCCGGATACTCCTTGGTTGTTGTCCCGGGCATGTACGAGACCCATTTTAAACATGGTTCGTCGATCTCTATCAGTTTCCAATAACTTACTCTTTGTTCTGTATGCTGAGGTACGTGGAATGGGACGCATACCGATGTATACAAATCGGATGAGTCTTAATAACATAATAATAACATGCTACTGACATCTGATTAGCGATATACTTGATCTATACTTGTGAGACCTTTGACACAATACATTATCCTGCTTGCCACTTACATATGATATCTGTGCTACTTTGTTGAATCACTTGACTTGCTTATTTTTCGGGTTTCCATACCGTTTTCTTATTCTATTATTGTGAAGGCAGCTCAGGTTATATGAACTCAGATTATTGTGACATGAGGTGTAGGGTATATATATATGGGTTTTCTTGTTTGGATTATTCTTTCGACGTATTAATCTCACGGATCGGTAATTTGAGCTTGTATAACTAGTTTCCCTATAGTTACTTTACTTACTGTCTCATTCCATGTTCATATGTGCTTATATTCACGATACACCTTTCATGTACATCTGTGCCTGATATTTTATTTTGGAAAAAAAAATCTTTGAAGGATACTATTGAGACTGGATTAAGTTTAAGTGTTATCATAATGAGTGAGAGATTGAGACGGGAAACATACTAGGAGTAATGTCAAGTTTGTTGAGTGAGACAGAAGGTTCGAAAAGAAATATCAATGAGAAAAATAGTGGGTCGGGGTTTTCTAGGTTTTTTTTAGTTTTGTTTATTTTTATTATATTTGATTTTGAAAGAGAGAGAAGTAAGAAGAAGAAGAAGATTGTCACATACGTACTTTAGAGAGAAGAGTAAAATTATTCTAAATTGGTCAAGTCGTTCTATATAAACGATACTCTTTAAATATTGCCATAACTCAGCGACAAAAAGTATCAAAACACAAATTTGTGATTTAATATAGTTGGAAGACAATTGAGTCTTTAAGTGTGAATAACGAAAACCTTGAGGGATTGTACTTCAATTTTATTGGATATTCAATCTATGTTTGAGCATATCTCGTTTATATTTTGGGCAAAATAAGAATTCAAGCTCATTTATGACCCTAGATTTGCATGTTCAGATATTAGACATTTTATTTTTATTGATCAGGTGTTCGATGAGAAGATCACAAGCGTTACGAGGAGTTGGAGTTCTCTTACTTGATCGCCCTTTCTCGGTATTATCTTGCTTGTCTTTATTCATATTATTTCCATGATTCTGTGCATTGGATTCATACTTGTTCTATTCTTCTATTCATCTGTTATCATGCGTGGACATTATATGTACAGTTGCAGTGATTGTCATGTCATCATAGTTGATATATATATATATATATATATATATATATATATATATATATATATATATATATATATATATATATATATATATATATATATATATATATATATATATATATATATATATATAGCTTGTTCGGGTTACTTTAGGCTTAGCGTGTGTACGTGAGGTATTTTCCTCGCATATATACGTCGACGACTCTCGTTGCCACTTCGTTTTTACGTATTTTGGGAAGCGGGGCTTGACAGACTGGAACCCCTGAAAGCTTGAAGCTTAGCCATCCTTCTATCTATGAAAGCAATGTTTTCCCTAGCACATGCACTTCTGTAGGCAACCACCATTGTCAAAGGTCATCCTTACCTAAGCTCTCATATCCTCACTTAGGCCTTCCAGGAACAAACAGATTAAATTTCTCTCAGTATCATCAACTAGATGGGCTAACTTTATAAAAGCCTTGTGATACTCATACACAATCCCCGTTTGCCTCAGATTGGCCTGTGCTGCCATAGGGTCATTGGCTGAAGTGACCGAAACACGGAAAATAGTATTTTGAAATCAGGGATTGTGCTTTTACTTCTCTCAATACTTCACAATAGCTTAGTGGCATGCAAGTCGTATCCACAAGGAGAGAGGCAATAGAAGCTTGTCGGTAAATCACGAAATTGGTAACAAGTTCTTCTTTGTTTAAAAGAAAAAAAAAGAAAAGAAAACAAGAAGTAGAAGAAAAGGTGAAAGTCATAGTGATTTTGGTGAAAATATTTTGAGAAGAAATCAAATAAAAGAAAATCTCTTAGCTAACTTACTACTAGATCCATCAACTTTCTTCTCTTGGTGGATTGATTGCCTCAACTTGATCTTTGACCCAAAGAGTAGTGGTTACAAATAGATAGCATTCAAGGTATAACCCATAAGATTGTTCTTCTTCCTCAATCTTGCTTCACAAGGCAACTTGAACATCAACCCATCAAGATTCGTTATAAGGCGAGCATAGGATGAGAAGCAAGTACACAAATTATATGAGCCAAAGGTTAGTGGATAAAATCCAAACTTGCATAACAAGCAAACTTAATCAAATATTAAATCATCAAAACCATTAAAGGCAAGTATAAAAGAAGAGAGTTGTTGCAAGTTAGCAAGTTAGCAAGTTAGAACCCATCATCATGAACCATCCATGACTCTTGCTATGAACAAGGCACAATCTTTGGAGGCACAATGAATTCATTTGAGTCAATTTCACACCAGGCGTTAGCAAGTTAAATGGTTAGTAGTTAGAAATTAGCCATGAAGGTTAGAAGTTAGTTGCACATAATGAAAGAAAGATTGTAAAATCAAAGCAAGAATAAGAAAATAATAAAATGAAAACAAGTAGATGAGATCAAGAAACTATGAAGATAAAAGAAGATTCTTGTATTAGATTGTCACTCTCTATATAATATCTCTCTTTTTCCCATGAATCTCTCTCTAATCTACTAGATATACAAAGAAAGAGAAAATACAAGAAAAAAAGAAAAAGAAGAGAAAAATCCTAATTAAATCCTAAGTTGAGAAATCTTAGTTTCTGCTCTCCTCTTTCGCTCTCTGGTCCTTTAGTGTTGTATTTATAAGCATAGCAGACTTGGGGCCCAAAAAAACGAGGCCACGCGTCAAAAAGCGAGGCTATTAGCCCTGGTATTGCTACGGATTCGTGACAATTGCCGCCGAAACGCGGCAATATCTGGGCCAATGGTCTAGATTTTTGGGCCACATGTTTGTGCTGATGAGGGATGCTTCTTGTATTTATAATTTATTTATATTAGTCACTTAGCACCAGCAGATTGGTCTTTCAATTCGGGCTCCAAAATTGGTTTCTATTTTGGGTTTCTAGAAATAACTTGGTCTTCAAGAAATCTTTAAATAATTCTCATAAATGGGTCTATTTAGCTCATTTTCTCCATTTTGCCCTTATACAGTGTAACTGCATAATAATAACAAAAATCAGTTAATAGCAGAATTTTATTTGTAAATAGATGAGGAAATACAAGTAATAATGCAGAATCGAAGAATAATCACACTCTCACACCTATCTTTTGCTCGTCCTCGAGCAAAACATGAAAAACTAAAATTATACTAAAAAATTTATTAAGCCACTTTTGCAGGTCTCGCGACTGCACTAAGCATATGCAGTAAGCTTTTAAACTTTTAGGTTATCCCTAGGGGAAGAGTTATAGTCTCCTGAGGGTTTCAGCGGATTACACCCACAAAATTCAAAAAAAATAAAATAAAGTGTTAGTATTTTTGAAAACTCATTTTGAAAGAGAAAATCTTTGAAAAATTCTTGCAAAAATTTAAGTGATCAAAAAATCATAGGTTCGCCAAACTATTCATCCTTAACTTAGTCTCCATGCAAGAATTTATCATCAATCAAAGTAATGAATCAAATTGAATCTGTAGCACCCCGTTCCCGGGATACGTACCTAGATACGTGTCCTGATTTTTTTGATCGTATTGTTCAATTTTCTTCTAGTATTCATTTTTAAGTTGTGATTGCTCAGTTATTTGGTATCGGATCTGGATTCTCAGACCAAGAGTCAGCCCTGACCCGGACCGGGAACCCGATACTGGTATACCGCCCGATTTAACCTTTCAGGTAGTCTGATTTTATCGATTTTAGTTTTAAACACTGTTTTCTAATATTTTAGATTTTTCATGATTTTCTGGATTTTTTCAGAATTATTTTACAAAATCTCCAAAATTGGTGTCGGTCGGCATCACTGACCGATTCCTAAATTTTTAGTTTTCAAATGGAACTAAATTTTTAGAAATGGCTTTCACATTACTTTTCAGAATTTTATTTTCTATCTAAATATATTTTTTGGTATTTTTTCTAAATTTATCAAAATTTCATTGGTTTTGGTGTCGACCGGTATCGTTGGAAGATTCCAAGATTTTTACTTTGAAAAATAAATTGAATTTCTCGAATCTGATTTCATTGGGCATCTTAAAATAATATTTGCCATTTTTGAGAATTTTTCGGAACGTTTCTGAAATAGTTAAATTTTTGCCCTATTAAAATTATAATATTATTTACCGACCTTATCTTTTCTTTCTTTTTTCTTCTCTACTCCCCTACTTTATACTCTCAGATATTTTAATAAATTAATTATTTAATAATAAAATTTTTTACTATTTTTTCCTTTTCCTTTATTTTCTTTCCTTTTTCGTTATTTTCGTTCTTTTTCTTCTTTTCTTTTCTTCCCCTTGCCTTCCCCATGCACTGCTCTCCTGTCACAGCCGCACCGTCGCCTGCAGCCGCTACAGCCTCCTGATGGGTTGCAATAGCAGTCTATCCCTCCCCCTATCCCTACTCAATCCCCCTCACTTCTTTCCCTATAAACCTCTTTCTCTTCTCCTTCTCATATCTCATCTTCTCCATTTCATCTCCAACCAAAACCTTCATTCCCTCTTCATCACCGCCGTCTCCACTACCGGAGCCACCGCCCCTCCCTAGCCGCCAGCGCCACCTCCCCTACACCCCTCTCCACTCCTCCACCTCGTTTAACCTCCATCAACCACCCATCACTTCCAATTTCAACCAAACCCATCACCATCACTTCCCTTCCTCCAAAATTCACCACCATCTCCATCAAATCCACCACTCCCACCACCCCATCATCACCTCCTCCTCTAACTCCCTACCACCTCTAACAACCACCACAATCACCACCACCACCAACTACCACCACCAAACTCCTCCACCAACTCTAAACCACCAAAACACCAACACCACCCCCTCTCCCCGGGCCCTAGGCCGCTCCCCTTCCTCGCCGGCCGCCCTCCGGTGGCGGCGCCGCCGCCCACCCCTCCCTCAATTTCTTTCTTTCTTGCTTTCTTCTTCTTCTTTATTTCTTTCTTTCTTTCTTTTCTTTTCCCCTTTTTCCATAAATAAACCCACTTTCCTACATTCCCTAAAATACCCTCCACCTCACCCCCAAATTACTTCCCCATAATTACAATCATACCCCTCCCCTTTTAATTCCTATTTCCTCTTCTAAAAACACCCTATATTCTCTCTCTCCCCCTTCCTACAACTTTCTCTCTCTTCTCTCTCTCCTCTCTCATTCCCTCTCTAATTATATATATATTTATATTTATATATTTTAATATATATATGAGCTAATAGCTTGCTCGCACGTAGTCGCGGATTTTTCTGGATATTACTCGGTATTTCGTTCCGGTATTAGGCGAGTACATTTCTTACTTTATTACATCGTTTCATGTCTAATAATTATTATCTTGCTTTTAATATATGATGTCTCTTTATGCAAGTTGGTATATGTTATATAAATGATTTCTAAAATTATCATGTTTTATAAATAGCTGCCGGGTTTTATTATACTTTGTCGAACCAGTATTATATCGGGTATGCCTAGATCTGCTCCCGCTTCACTCGGCTTCGCATGGCTAATTAAAAGATAAATTTATTATTATTATTATAAAAATGGTAGTGAAGAGTTTGAAATGTTTATACCATTCTCCTATACCATGCGACGTGATTGGTTGATACTTGATATTTGATGTTGTGACTCTCACCGACATATTAGTTACCTGATCCTGACATGTATACACCTGATACTTATCATGCTATACTTAACACTTGATATCTGACACTGGTACTTGTCATGCTATACTTGACACTTGATATCTGATACCGGTACTTGTCATGCTATATTTGACACTTGATATCTGACACCTGTACTTGCCATGTTATACTTGACCCTTGATATCTGACATCGGTACTTGACATGCTATTACTCACTTGACATGCTATCACACACTTAACATGCTATCACCAAGTACTAGTACACTTGACCGGATGTTGTGATACCTGACTGGTTACATTATACCTGGCACCTGTATTATATTGCATATTCATGACTATCACTTTTACGGAGACTTGGCATGATTATTTTACTGTTATCAGACTTCTGGTACTCCTGTACTCCTGAACTCCTGTATTCCTAAACCCCTGTAACAGGGAGACTCCTGATATTATAGTCCTGTTAATCCCATAATTGGATAATCAAGGTTACTGGATTACTGTATACATCTTATGGACATTATCTTTGGGCAACATATATAATAAAGTACTCAACTTACACTGGGGTGGGGAACTGATGGAAACCGGTATGATGTCATATTTATAATGGTGATATTTCTGAAGTGTCATGTGTGGCGCGTAATGATAAGTCCCGGGAAGCTATAGCCTGAATCTGAAGTGTCGTGTGGGGCGCGTAATGATAAGTCCCCGGAAGCAGTAGCCTGAATCTGAAGTGTCGTGTGGGGCGCGTAATGATAAGTCCCCAGAAGCAGTAGCCTGAATCTGAACTGTCGTGTGGGGCGCGTAATGATAAGTCCCCAGAAGCAGTAGCCTGTACTCCTGAGCCAGTCCCGAGCAGAGACGGGACCCGCTATAAATATGAGTCATCAGATTTATCAGTTTCCAAATAATAACTCGTCTTATTCATAAGTGGATGTATGTGTGCCGGTAGCATATACAAAAGTATATAGATCGGATGAATAACATAAAACAACCAAACAGTAATAATATTAGGAACGTGTGATATTTGGTCTCTCCTTTGTTCGGGTCCTGGTACTCACATATCAGACCTGAGTAAGTTCTACAGAGTACGAACTCTAGTATGGACTATCGATGATGTGAGACGCTAGTAGGGAGGCGATTGAAATATCAAACAGTACTGATTATTATTATTGAATAAATTAAAATGCAACACCTTTATTTTTCAGTTATAATGTTATGTCCTGAGTTGACATCTTTCTTTATGACACATGATGATTACTCCAGATACACTATAGCTCTGTTATTCTTAGGGCAACTCAAGTTATATAAACTCAGACGATGGCGACATGAGATATGTGATATATAAATGAGGGTTTCCTTGTTTGGGTTATCCCCTTGACATATCTGTCCTGTGAATCCATAATCTGAGCTTGTACAACTAATTTTGTCCATACTTATATTTATCACATGTTTAACTTATTTATCACATGTTTATATGTACCTATGCTTTTTATACTGCCTTCTATGCATGTTTTCAATTTCAAATTCATCGATATACATGATTTACTATCGTTCTTTTAATTTCCCTTATGTTACTTGTACCTGCATGCCTGTACCACATCACCTGATCATGTACACGTGTGCCTGTTAATGCACGCCATTTAGCTTTATTATATGTACTCACTGGGGTTGCTAACAACCCTGGATCCTCATGTCCAGATCCTAAAGCCTGGACTATGGTGGCCTTGCTGTAACTGATCAGAGTGCACAGCGGATCCTGCCGTGACGATCGGAGTGCAGCAGAATCTTGGATCATCGCCGCAGCTCTTCCTCTCAGTTCCTCTCCTGTTTGGTTCTCGAGACCCCTCTTGCTGCTCGTGAGCACCTCTCAGCCTTTGTATATCTCTTCATATGATGTACTTTTGTATTTTTTGGTGATGTAATATTCCTGTAATATTGTATCACTCTCTGTGATAACCATGTACTTGTACTTTTCTGTTGGAATGTATATTATCACTATACTTTCGCACTTTGATTCTTGCCTGTTCTGATGCTTAGCGTATATACGTGAGGGTATTTTCGACCTGCGTATATATGTCGCAGTGACGTCTCTGTACCCGCGGGATCGGTGCGTCACAGAATCTATCACTTGATCTATTATAAAACCCTCGATAATATGCACTTTGTGATAGTGTAAATTTTTGAGATTTCAACTGTTACTATCAAACCATTTATTTGTTTAATTATATATTTTTGCTTAGTTTTATTAAGCTTTTTAGTTTACCTGAGTAGCGAGCCTTTAGCCAATGGCTCCCAAACTAGATGATTTTTGGGTTTCGGATGAGAAAACATCTCTCCAGCTTGAGGACACTTGTAAATAAGGTCACAAAACTAAGGAGTTTACCTGTTTTGACCACTATTAGATGTGAATAGTCATGCTTCCTGAGGCACAATTACTCAGATTAATTAGTGGCCAATTTTTTTTATAAAGGCATTCAAGTCTTTGTTTCAATCCTAAAATATATAAATGCATATTTCTCTAAGGCAAAAAATTCAAGTTAAAATCATTTTTCCAATCTTTCCTCCTTATCCTAAAATTTTAAACAATATCTCTTATTTTGACTAAAATTAAGAAATCATAATTTTGGTTTTCCTAATTTCTAAGATTAAGTTAATTTTTAGAAAAAATAGATCAAATCTTTCTCTCATTAAAAAAGTTTTTTTTTAAATAAAAAGAAAAATCCTATATAAAAGAAAAGTCATAATCTAAAAAAAAAAATCTAAAGAAAGAGAAAAAGTAAAGAAAAATCTTAACAAACACTCTAAAAAGAAAACCTAAGTTAGTCAAACCATCCTTCACACCTATCTCATGCATTGTCCTCAATGCATCATGGATGTGTGTATGCATGAAAATAGAGAGGAAAGAAAAAATATCACTTCATGATGGTGGTTCCGATGGAGGTCAAATTGGTGCAAGAGTTGTTACCCATTGTAGTGAATCTGGAGTTCACAGGAATTCACCATTGACCTATATCCTTTTATAACTCAATAATTGAATATGATCTTGCAAGATCCCATCTTGACACTTATCCCAATCAAAAGCTCAATCTTGAAAAATATCTCAGAATCATATTATTCTACACATTTGTCCGATAATTGCATGTGATTTGGTAAGATGATTGATTTGAGCTCAAGAGTTAAAGGTATATAAACCAATACTAATCAGGGATTGATTCAAATCAAATAAAAGTTCAAGAGTTGAAATTGGTTCAAGAATTGGGTCCAAATCAAAATATTGAAGTTCTCGTTCACATTCTTGTTACATCAATGGAATGTGATTTTGCAAGATTGGTGATTCAAATTCAAGATTTACAAGTATAGAAATCAAAGCTGACTCAGGAATGTGGTTCAAATCAGGTAAAGATACATGATTCAACATTGATTCAAAAATTAGAACAGAATCATAAATTTAGGCTCGGGTTCACATTCATGTTCAAGTTCAATTTCATGAAATTGATTACTTACATAATTATCAATGTGGTTCTCAAAAATTTGATATTGGTTAAGTTCAAGTGATTGTCATGAAACTAAATCTTGGTTAAAAACTAAATCTTGGTTAAAGTTATCAACAAAACATTCAAAACACCATGATTCTTGAGCCAGATCAATATGGTTAGTGTTGGCCCAAAGGCCTTCCACTCTAGTTTTGATGATGATTAACTCATGTAGTTATGTTTACTAATAATCTTGTATTGTTTAAGTTTCAGATCATTAACCAAGATATTAGTTGGTGATTAGCTTCAACAAGGAGTTTAGGAGCTTTTCATGTTGATTCCAGGGCTTAAGCTTCAAGATCACACATTGCCTAGCCCATGGATGGAGTTTTGGAGCAAGTCTACTTGAAGATGAAGATCTGTTGGCCAAATGGCCTTCCACTCTAGTTTTGATGATGATTAGCTCATGTAGTTATGTTTACTAATAATCTTGTGTTGTTTAAGTTTCAGATCATTAACCAAGATATTAGTTGGTGATTAGCTTCAACAAGGAGTTTTGTAACGCCCCGATCCCACGGATACGGGGACGTCACTGCGACGTATATACGTAGGTCAGAAAATGCCCCCACGCATATACGCTAAGCAATAAGTACAACCAGAATCAGAGTACACGACTAAGCGTGGTATCCATACATATGCCAACATAAAAGTACAAGTACAAGTCATCACTAAATATGATAAAATATTACACATTACATGTATCTTTTATCACAACCAAGTTCAAAAGCAAAAGATACAATATAAACACAAAATGCTCACGAGTAGGATGAAGATCCCGTGAGTCAAAATGAGAAGACTGGCACAAAGACTGGAGCTAATCGGCCTGCTCACTAAAGAAAGCTCGATCTTCTGTGGATGGCTCCACTTCGATCCAAGCTTCGGAACCTGAACATACAAATCCAAGGGAGTCAGGACCTCCCAACAATGAACAGGCTACAGCCAAATGGCTAGGAGACAAGAATATGAGAGTTAGAACAGTATAATGAATACCAATCAACAAGTAATGGAAGCATAAAGAGTAAAAGTCAGAATACAATGAATCCACAGTTAGAGTCTATTATTATTATTACTTGTCTCACTGTGATATCTAGCTATGTGACCCAGCGTCCCAGCGCACATAGATCCATATCCTAGTAAAGCAAGGTTGTTATTGGAAACCAGCGGTTGTATCGACGAACTATGTTTACAGTGGATCCCGTATATACCCGGGATAACGGTCCAGGATTGTTCCGTTGCTTGGTGACGGAAGCCAGCCGCTAGGCTAACAGGAGGGACTTATGTATGCCCTTATCATGATGGTGCCAGTAAAGAGGGAGCAAGCACTCCCCTCGGTCCCCTGGTGGCCCACAGGTCAGACTGGAACATGAGTTGCACAACATTCCTAAAACCACTGTAAAGACGAACACATATCGATATTCGCATGTTTTCCCCCGACCCAATGTAAGTTGGTCCATTTTATACAAAAGTTGAATGCATCATGCTTGGTTTAAGAGATAGCATGACAAGAGATGATATTCACTATTTAACAAGTCATGAAGTGGAAATATATAATAACAAGTCATGGTGTAATATGAAGTAAGATCCATCAAGTAACATGTCATGAGGTATCAGTCATGAAGCACAAGTAACAATAATACATAGCACATGAACCAATGATAAGATCCAAATTCAGAAAAGAAATCAACTAAGACAAACAGTCAGAATTAGTCGACTAGGTGGAATGGTTAGTCGACTAATAGGGGTCTTAAGTCGACTAACAGTCTGGATTAGTCGACTAAAACTGGGTTCCAGAGAGTTGGAATTCTGTTTTCAGGAAAAGTTAGTCGACTAGGTGGAAGGGTTAGTCGACTAACAATGATTATAAGTCGACCAACAGATACTTAAGTCGACTAAGTCTGTGATACAGAGAGTTGAGTTTCTGATTCAGGAAAAGTTAGTCGACTAGGGTGGAAAGTGTAGTCGACTAACAAAGATTTCTAGTCGACTAATAGATAGTCTAAGTCGACTGAAACTGTGTTCCAGAAAAGGTTACGTTTCAAAACAGATGGGTTAGTCGACTAATACCTAGGTCAAGTCGACTAATCATCTAGAAACAGAATACAGAACAGATTTTTCTGATGGTTGTGTTTGGTGGTCCAAAAACATGATTTTGAAGGCATAAGCATACATGAATTATAACCACCAGTATACTAGTAATTGAACAAGTCTTGGTGAGTAAAAATACTCACTAGAGTGATCAATCGACGTTTTATGCGATCGAAAGGGTCGTTGTCGACGAATAGCACCAAGGTGATCTTTGGCGGCGAAGAAAGCTACGATCCAAGTTCCAAAATGGTTGCTTGAGGTGGAGATGATGATCTTGTGGTGTTGTTTTGGAAGTAGGTGGTTGAGGTTGAGATGGAGGAGGAGATGGTGAAGGCTAATTCTTTGTTGAAGTGAAGAAAAAGTAATAGAAATGTAAAGGAAAGTTTATATAGGATTTTGATTTTGTAAAGGAGGTGTAAATAAGGAAATTGAGAGGGGGGTTTTTTGCAAAATAGGGGAGGGGATGAGTGTCCCTCTTCTGGCCACTTGGCCGGCCATGGGAGAGAGAGTAAGAGATGCATTAAATGAGGAAGTAGGTGGGAGTTGGTGGAAATGAGTGGAGGTTGTAATTTTGGAAAGAAAATTGGAATTTTGGAAAATGGAAAAGCTTGTGGTTGTGGAGGAAGGAAGGAAATTAAGAAAAGGAAAAAGGAAAAGAAATTATAAATGAAGATATTTTCTCTTGGATTTAAAAATGAAAAGACAAATCCCGGGTTTAAGTCGAGGATGCGGAAAACGTTTCGGAAAATACCGAGATCGTCCGAAATTCAAGTATCTCGGAACGACCCGAAAATTTTACCAAAAATCAAGAATAATATTTTAAGACTCATGGTGAAATTCGTTTGAAGAAATAACTTATAGTTTTAAAACTAAAAATCCCGGAATCAGTTATCTACCGACTCCGTTGGAATTTTCATAAATTCATAAAATTCTCAGAAAAAGTATTTAGATAGAAAATATGATTCTAAGAAATAAAGTCTAAAGGACCTTCTAGAAATTCCTAACTGTTTGTGAATTAAAAATCCGAGAATCGATCAGCGGCACTGGTCGACACCGGTTTTGAAAATATTTAATTAAATTCAGGAAAATTCCAGAAAATCATAGAAAATATATAATATTGGAAAATGATTTTTAAAACTGAAATCGGTCAAATACAGGAAGTAAATCGAAAAATATGATCAAAAAACTGAATACGCAACTAAGTACGTATTCCGGGAACGGGGTATTACAAGTTTAGAAGCTTTTCATAATGATTCCAGGGCCAAAGCTTCAAGTTCACACATTGCCTAGCCCATGGATGGAATTTTGGAGCAAGTCTACTTGAAGATGAAGATCATCAAGAAAACTTAGGTATCCTAGTTTAGATAGTGTGTTTAGATCCATTTGTAAAGCTTAGTATAGTTGATATGCTCAAGTGCACATACACACACGTTTCATGATTTGGATTTTGGTTTTCATGAATAGATTGATCAAAACAAGTTTACATGTTTTATATGTATAGTAGATGTATTCTAGTTATACATACATGCTTTAACTTGCTAGACAAACTTATTTTGATATTCCTATTCATGTGTTGAAAAATCAAGTTTGATAAAAATACAAGTTTTGTTTTTGATAAAATTTGCAAGACACAAAAAAATGAATTGATATGATTGATATATGTCTTGAAATTTTTATCACTTGTTTGAGTTTCAATATAAAATGATAAAACAAGTTTTGTGGATTTTTAGAAGTGTTAAAAGATTTTTAGAAAAATATTTTACAGTGTTTTCTGACCCAGATTTCTGTTCCAGGCTTCAATCAGTTGACTAGTCAACCTGACCTAGTCGACTTGGGTGAAGTCGGTCGACCGGGCCGGTCGACCGACGTGCGCAAATCTGTGCACGTTTGGAGTCACCGGACGGTCGACCGGGACGGTCGACCGCGTCGAGAGCAGAGCTCTCTGTTTGTTTGGGTCGACCGGGCCGGTCGACCGCAGTTGCCCAACGGTCATATTTCTGACCGTTGGCGGTCGACCGGGCCGGTCGACCGTCAGCCTGTCAGGCTGCCAGCTCAGCCTAACCGCTAGTTTTCTGATGGGCCTATATAAACCCCATCTCTTTGGGGATTTTGGCTAAGATTTTTAAGAGAAAAAATTCCAGTTTTCTGAAGTGTTTAAAAGAGTTTTAAAAAGAGTTTTTGGGCTTTAAACTTCTCATCTTTATTGTTTGGGTTTTTAGAAAATCAAAGAAAACTAGGTTTTGGGATTTTGATTTGATCTTGCATTTTCTATCTTTTATAAGAGACTTCCCAATTAGTTTTCTTTGTTGCTTGTTTCCAAAAACACCTTGTTTCCACACTTGAGCTATCATACTATCCTAATCTATTAGGATCCTTGTTTTGTGGAAAAGAGAGAAAAAGAGAAGTGTTTGAGGTTAAGCCTCTAAGTTGTAAACCCTCCTTGCTTTTGTTGTATCCCTCTTTGGTAGAGGTTGATCGGAGTGGTATTGGTGTTTGGTTGTAAACCCTCTTCGGTAGAGGTGTTGGTTGTTGTTGTTGTTTGGCTAAGGGCCTACCCCTCTTGTGTGAGGAGGGTTTGTATTGAGAGAGGAGTTCGGTACTCCATAGTTGTAACAAATCCTTCTCGGTGAAGGTTCCCTCGGTGGGAGTCCTCGGTGGACGGTATAGTGGATTGGAAATCCTACACGGTGGTGTAGGCGGGGATGTAGAGCAAGGTGCTCGAACCTCGAAACAAATCTTGGTGTTTGCGTTTTGATCCATTGTCTCTCTAACTCTCTCTCTTATAATTGTGCAAAGCATCATTCATATCATCATACCATATTTGCTTGTATTGAGCATAGTTCATATTGCCATATCATATCTATTTGCTTGTGTTGCCTTGCATATATTTCATATTGCTATTCATTCTTATATGCTTGGTTGTTTGTGTGTGCCTCACTTGTACCTAATCAACAAGAGCTTCACATAGCGCCTCAACCCATTCAAGGGGAATCAAGAGGAGTTAGTCCAGAGCCCTTCACGGGGAATTCGGCTACACTTGTTGATTGTACTAAGTGTGTTGCAAGATTTGCATTAGCTTCCGCATTTAGCGCACATAGTTTTGCATTTAGTTCTAGATTAGCACTTACACCTATTCACCCCCCCTCTAGGTGTTTTTCAATTGGTATCAGAGCTAGTGCTCCTGATATTAGGCTTAACATCCTAGGAGTGAGATCCATTTGGTTGCTAATATTTTGTTTGCATTTGCTTGTTTGCACACATATAGTTTACCATGGCTTTCATGACCCCACCTATGTTTGACCCTTCCAACATTCATGTTTGGAAGATTAGGATGACCGTTTATTTACAAACCCTAGGTCATAAAGTTTACCTTGCCATTACCAAGGAATCCTTCCTTAGTGATAGCAATCATATAGGGGCCAATGCACAAGCCCTTGAGGTCATTAGAAGCACATTACCTAAAGATTATCTTATGTGTGTTTCTAACTTTGATTCCACTTTTGTAGTGTGGAACAAATTGACAACAACCACCACCCCCGAGCTTCAAGTACAAATCCAAGAGGAGAAATCTAGTGGAGAATCCGATTCTCAATGCTTAATGGTCCAAGGGAATGACTCCCTTGAGGTACACTCGGAAACCCACTTAGATAGTGATGATTGTGCTAGTTCTTCAAATGATTATGTTGATCCCCATGCTTTGAATGAAGAACTATCCTTAGTTTGTGAAAAATTAATAGAAAACTATAAAGTTTTGAAAAAGAAAAGTCTAGGCATTAACAATGAAAATAAAAATTTGATTGCTAGACTTGACATTGTTTTGCAAGAGAAGGATGAGATCTCAAATGAAAGGGATTCATTGAAATCTCAACTTGAACTTGCACTTAAAGAAAATGAATTTTTAAAATCTAAAAATGATTGCCATGATATTTTGAAGAAAAATGAAAACTTGTCTTCTAAAGTAGATTTTGTTTTAAAAGAAAATGTTGCTTTGAAAAATAAGATTATTTCTATTTCAAATGATTTAAATGTGTGTTTAAAGAAAAATGAAGTTTTGCAAAATAGGATTGATGCACATGTTTGCCATGCTAGTGTAGCTTCTTCATCTAGTCTACCTAATGCATGTACCTCTTCTTCTAGAATTAATGATGATATTTGTTTGTTAAAGAAGAGAGTAGATTGTTTAGGCTCCACTATGAGTCAATGTGCCATGAACCACTCACGGTTGGAAACCTTGGTTCGAAAGAAACAAGTTCCATCCTTTATGCATGCACACCCATTACGGCATACACATGCTCCTCACGGACACACCCATCACCATATGTATGCTCATGTGTACACATGTACACATTGTGGACGTAAGGGCCACCTTGCTAAATTTTGCTTTGATAGATTACATACTCCTAATTTAGCAAAGAAATTTGTTTGGGTTAGAGAAGGGACTAACCCCCATGGACCCAACAAGATGTGGGTACCAAAGACCACCCCTCCTTTGTTTAATGTAGGTGTGGGCTCTCACATGACGTGAGAGTGATAGCACCTTGGAGTGGATGCGTTCCGTACTTAAAGGAAATCAATTGGATGCATCACTTTCAAGGGAAGATTTGGTGGAGATGACCACCATGTTTTGGAGACAAGGAGAGTTGCCTTCTAGGTTTTGGTAACAATTCCTAAACTCCCATTTATTACATGCTTTTCATTCTTATCATTATTAGCATGTTTTGATGTTTTATAGCATGTTTTATTGTCTATGGATTAGTGTGTAAATATCATGTTTATTAGATCCTTGACATACATGTATAGTATTTGAGACACACATGCTTATGTGAACCCATACTTAGTGTTCTCACTTTTGTTTTAGCTATAATGTACATCATGAATCTAATACATGTGAATTTACATAGTAATCATGTTTTAGTTTTATCATGATGATTTTTATATTTGCTTTTGATGCTTAATGATTTGAATATATGTTTAAGTGTTAGTTTTCATTAAGACTAGTTATATACTTGTACATAGAGTGGGCTACAAATAAATCTATATATGTATGAGCTTGATTGCTTATTTGAACCCATTAGATGTGCTAGTATAGTCTAGTTTTGATGATTCATACATTTCAAACTTGTATTCCATTTTTTTTGGATTTGTTTTATGAGTTTTCACTTCTTGTATATGTTTGTATTGCCAAACTTTAAGATATACATGTATACCCCTTGAGTCATTTGCCTATCATGCAAATCTATATATGGACTCAACTGTGTTTAGGGATATGTATGTATACTTATTGTGTTGACAATTCATACATATACCTTGAAATGAAATTTGTTTTGGTGAAGATTTAGTTTCTCTTGATTTTGTGTTTAATTGTTTAACCTCATGTATATGTCTATCTTGTCCAAACTATTAGATATACATGATTATCCTTTTGAGCCACGTGCCTTAATGCATATATTTTGTGGACTCGTTGTGTTGTGGATATGTATGTATATTTTAATTTGTACTTGACATACATATGCCATGAAGATTAAATAAGTTTTGATGATTTTCGTGTTTTCAATATTTAAGGAATAATTGAGCTTTATGATAAATTTTCATGATTATGATATTCACACCTTATTTGTACACTCACATTTATTGCTTGCTCATGTTTTGTTTTCATGAGTCATATTTATGCCTAATTGAATTAGAGTGTTGATTATCTTGTGGATTTCATGTTTTATGAAAATTATTTTATTTTATTCCTTGCTTGAAGGATTTCGTACTAGTTAACAAAATTTTCCATTTAACTAGTTACGGTATTCCTCATATGGTAGTTGAAAAACTCTACCAAAAGTTTTTCAAACTAAACTTATTTTCAAATCTATTTTTGAAAACCCCTACCATCCATGGGAGGTTGGATGGGAGATCATGTTCATGTATGCTTTAAAATGAAAATCATTTAAAACTTGAACCTTGATTGGGAGGTAGTAATATGATGTATACACTTGAACTTATTGTTATGTCAATTGGTATCATTGAACTCTTTCAATTGGCATCATTTTGATCTTCTTGTATACTCATATATGTTTTGTATGTATGTATGCTTTCAATTCCAAGTATATCAATTTCAATTGGTATCTATTTTCCATACATATATATATGTTTGTGTTTATGCTAGTACTTGAGTTTCAATTTTGTTTAAATTGATTACTTTTAAATTGGTATCAAGACTATGCATTATTTTAGTCTGTATTTCATAAAGGGGGAGAAAATTTGATTTTGTCCTTCAATTGGTATTTGTACTCCCATACTTTATGATTGAAAATTCGAATTTGGTATCATATGTTTAAAATGATTAATTCTTACAATTGGTATCAATGTTTCTATGTATAATCTTTTCAATTGGTAAAACATTTACAATTGGTATCAAAATTTGTGTTTAGACATTCAAAATTTATTATGTTTAATTTCAATTGATATCAAGATGTCTTGTTGTAACACCCCGTTCCTGGAATACGTACGTAGATACGTATTCTGATTTTTCTAGCATATTTCTTTGATTTATCTTGTATTTGTTTTTGTTTTATGATTAGTAGTGTGATTGTTTTGTGTTGGATTTGGATTCGTGGACTCAGAGTCAGCCCTGACCTGGACCGGGAACCCGATACCAGCCAATGGTCCGATTTGACTTTCTTGTAGTCTGATTTGACCGATTTCAGTTTCAGAGACTGTTTTCTAATATTTTAGATTTTCGTGATTTTCTGGAATTTTCTGAAATTTTTCTGCAAAATCTCCAAAACCGGTGTCGGTCGGCATCGCTGACTGATTCCTAGATTTTTAGTTTTCAAATGGAATTGAATTTTCAAAAACGGCTTTCACAGTATATCTTAGAATATCATTTTCTATCTAAAAACATTTTTTTAGATTTTTCAAAATTTATCAAAATTTCACCGATTCTGGTGTCGGCCGGTATCGCCGGAAGATTCCAGGATTTTTATTTTGAAAACTACATTGTATTTTTCAAATCCGATTTCACCGAGCATCTTAGAATAATATTTGGTATTTTTGAGAATTTTTCGGAACGATTCTGAAACAGTCAAATTTTCGCCTTATTAAATAATAATATTTATTACCGGTCTTATCTTTCCGTACTTTTTCCTTCCCTATTCCACTACTTCATACTTCCAGAAAATTTTAATAAATAAATTATTTAATAATAAAAATTTTAAAACTATTTTATTTTATTTTTATTAATATATATATATATTTCCCTTTGACTTTCTTCCTTTTCTTCTTTTCTTTTTCTTCTCCTCCACTCCACCCTTCCTCCCACGCAAACGCAACCAGTGCAGCAGCGGCAGCAGAGGAGCAGAGCAGGGCAGGGCATGATGGTGAGAACCATCCCCATTCATCATACCAACTCCCAAAATCCCCATTAAAATCCTCTCATATTCCTTCCTTCTCTTTTCAAAATTTCAAAAACTCACTTCATCTTCAACCTCTCAACTCACTCACGCACCCATTCTCCACCGCCGCTCCACCATCACCACCGCCACCTCCGGCGCCGCCCAAGCCACGCCGCCGCACCCCCCATCACCCCACAACCCTCCTCCTTTTCCATCAACCCCAAATTCCACCTCATCCTCTTCAATTTAACCCAAAACCCATCAACATCCACCTTCATCTTCTCCAAAATTCCCCCTCACCACCACCAAATTCCCCACTCCAACTAACTCATCACCACCTCCTCCACCTCCTCTAACTCCCCCACACCACCAAACATCACCACCACCACCACAACAACCACCACCACCCACTTCCATCATCAAAACAACAACACAAAGAAAAGAAAAACCCAACACTTCCTCCCTCCTCTCCACCCGCGCGCGCGCCGCCCTCTCCCCGCCGCCGGCAGGCCGCCGGCGCCGGCAGTGGCCGGCCGGCCAAACCCCCTCCCTCCTCCTTCCTTTTTCTTTTCCTTTCTTTCTTTCATCTCTTTCTCCTCATTTCCCTAAATAAAAACAAACTTTCCCTCTTTCCTAAAATACCCCCACCTTTTCCTTAAACTACATCACTCTATTTACACCCCCTACCCCTCTCCTTTAAATCCCCAATTTATTTCAAAATATACCATATTTTCCCTCTCTTTCTTTTTCTCCTTCATTCCTACAAGTTTCTCTCTCCTCTCTCTCTCCTCTCTCATTCCCTCTCTAATATTTATATAAATATATTTATAAATATATATTTTGATATATATTGTGGGCTAAAGGTTTACTTGAGCGGTTCGCCGATTTTTGGGCTTTAACCGGTAGATTACCCCGGTTTCAGGCGAGTACAGTTATTTTTAACATGCATCTATTTTATCATTATGCGAGTGCTTATTGTTAATTTAAAAATAATTATCCTTATATTTATAACATGATATTGACATGTGGATATTTTAATATGCCTAATACTCGCTATGGTAATTTTTAGTACATAATTGCCATGCTATATTTAATTCCGATAATTGCCATGATTGCCATGCTATATTTGATTCTGATAATTGTCATGCTATATTTGATTCCGATGCTATAATTGACACAGGTATTTGCTATGCTATATTTGACACCGGTATTTACCATGCTATATGTGACACCTGATATTGATACTTGCCATGCTTTATTTGACATGTGATACCCGACCCCGATACTTGTCTTGCTACACTTATCACTTGACCGATACTTGATATGTCGTACTTGACTCCTGCTCTTGACACACAGTATATGCTATACTTTCATGTGGTACAAATACCTGGACCTGACATCATAACTCTTGACCGGACATTACCACCCCTGATACCTGATAATATGACATATTCATGACTATCACTGTTACGGGGACATGACATGATTATTATATTATTATTACCAGATATTTGGTACTCCTGAACTCCTGTACTCCTGTATACTTGAACCCCTAAAATAGGGAGGCTCCTGACATTACTCTTGATATTATACTCCTGTTGACCCCCGTAATATGATAACCATGAATATGAGATTACTATGAATACTCTGTGGACATTATCACTGGATAAATCCTAATAAATTGGATAACTTACACCGGGATGGGGGAAACTGATGATTACCGATATAGTCTCCATGTTTATGATGGCCTTATAGTGTCGCGCGGCCATATACTTGGATCGACCTGGAGGCCACCAGGCGTTTCCGTGGGGTGTACTGGCACCCCTACTCCCTTGCCTGCCGGTTGTACCATAAGCCCCTGGGCCTATTCCTGTGGGAGCGGTGACATCCTATTCCTGTTCGGGCGTACAATAAGTCCCGGTACCTAGCGGTACGTTCCGGCTCAGTACCGGATACTCCTGGACCGTTGTCCCGGGCATGTACGGGACCCATTCTAAGCATGGTTCGTCGATCTTCATCAGTTTTCAATAACTTGCTCCTCGGTCTGTATGCTGAGGTATGTGGGATGGGACACATACCGATGTATACAATCAGATGAGTCTTAATAATTAATAATAACATGCTCCTGATATATAACTAGCTATACTCTTGACCTAGACTGCTCACCACTTATACTTGTGCTATCTCATTGGATTACTTGATTGCTTTCATACCGTTTCATTATTATATTGTGAAGGTAAAATTCAGATTATATAAACCCAGATTACAGTGACGTGAGGTATAGAGTATATATATGAGGGTTTCCTTGTTTGGATTATTACTTCGACGTACTAATCTCACTGAGCAGTAATGTGAGCTTATATAACTGATTTCCTGTTGTTACTTTACTCACTGTCTCATTTCATGTTCTTACATGCTTATATTCACGATACACATTTCCTGTACACATGTATCTGTTATGCACGCCACCTGGCTTCATTGTATGTACTCGCTGGGGTTGCTAACAACCCTGGATCCTCATGTCCAGATCCTGGAGTCTGGACCTTGGTGGCTTGGCTGGAGCTGATCAGAGTGCGCAGCGGATTCTCCCGTGGTGATCAGAGTGTAGTAGAAGCTTGGACGTTGTCATAGCTCTTTCTCCCTGTACCTCTCCTATTTGGCTCCCGAGGTCTTCTTGCTACTCGTGAGCACCTCTCTGTTATTGTATATCTCTTCATGTATTATGTACTCTTGTACCTTCTGGTGATGTAACATTCATGTAATGTTGTATTATTCTCTGTGATAACCATGTACTTGCGCTATTTCTGTTGGAATGTATGTTACCACTATGCTTCCATATCTGATTCTTGCCTGTACTGATGCTTAGCGTATATACGTAAGGGTAATTCTGACCTGCGTATATACGTCGCAGTGGCGTCTCCGTACCCTCCGGGTCGGGGCGTCACAGGTTGGTATCAGAGCCTCGGTTCTGACATCCTCAGTACAACCAGTTGGCAGATTAATAGTGTATTAATTTGCAGCTGGAGAGCATGAGTCTTGAATATACATTCCAATCGCAAGTACGGTGTTATCTATTCCTTCCTTGCAATCTTTTCCTTGGATCCTGAAACCTCTCTATCTTTTTCTTTCAGCTTCTTCCCGTCATTCCTTTGATCAACTCAGATATTTTGTGTCCTGAGTTGGTAATCTCCCTTATCCTTTTCACTTTATCATAATATCATCATTGATTCTAGTCTCTTCCGTGTTCATCTCCCTCCTTATCGAAATTTCGAGGACGAAATTTTGTAAGGTGGGTGGAATGTAACACCCCGTTCCTGGAATACGTACGTAGATACGTATTCTGATTTTTCTAGCATATTTCTTTGATTTATCTTGTATTTGTTTTTGTTTTATGATTAGTAGTGTGATTGTTTTGTGTTGGATTTGGATTCGTGGACTCAGAGTCAGCCCTGACCTGGACCGGGAACCCGATACCAGCCAATGGTCCGATTTGACTTTCTTGTAGTCTGATTTGACCGATTTCAGTTTCAGAGACTGTTTTCTAATATTTTAGATTTTTCGTGATTTTCTGGAATTTTCTGAAATTTTTCTGCAAAATCTCCAAAACCGGTGTCGGTCGGCATCGCTGACTGATTCCTAGATTTTTAGTTTTCAAATGGAATTGAATTTTCAAAAACGGCTTTCACAGTATATCTTAGAATATCATTTTCTATCTAAAAACATTTTTTTAGATTTTCAAAATTTATCAAAATTTCACCGATTCTGGTGTCGGCCGGTATCGCCGGAAGATTCCAGGATTTTTATTTTGAAAACTACATTGTATTTTTCAAATCCGATTTCACCGAGCATCTTAGAATAATATTTGGTATTTTTGAGAATTTTTCGGAACGATTCTGAAACAGTCAAATTTTCGCCTTATTAAATAATAATATTTATTACCGGTCTTATCTTTCCGTACTTTTTCCTTCCCTATTCCACTACTTCATACTTCCAGAAAATTTTAATAAATAAATTATTTAATAATAAAAATTTTAAAACTATTTTATTTTATTTTTATTAAATATATATATATATATTTCCCTTTGACTTTCTTCCTTTTCTTCTTTTCTTTTTCTTCTCCTCCACTCCACCCTTCCTCCCACGCAAACGCAACCAGTGCAGCAGCGGCAGCAGAGGAGCAGAGCAGGGCAGGGCATGATGGTGAGAACCATCCCCATTCATCATACCAACTCCCAAAATCCCCATTAAAATCCTCTCATATTCCTTCCTTCTCTTTTCAAAATTTCAAAAACTCACTTCATCTTCAACCTCTCAACTCACTCACGCACCCATTCTCCACCGCCGCTCCACCATCACCACCGCCACCTCCGGCGCCGCCCAAGCCACGCCGCCGCACCCCCCATCACCCCACAACCCTCCTCCTTTTCCATCAACCCCAAATTCCACCTCATCCTCTTCAATTTAACCCAAAACCCATCAACATCCACCTTCATCTTCTCCAAAATTCCCCCTCACCACCACCAAATTCCCACTCCAACTAACTCATCACCACCTCCTCCACCTCCTCTAACTCCCCCACACCACCAAACATCACCACCACCACCACAACAACAACCACCACCACCCACTTCCATCATCAAAACAACAACAACAACAAAGAAAAGAAAAACCCAACACTTCCTCCCTCCTCTCCACCCGCGCGCGCGCCGCCCTCTCCCCGCCGCCGGCAGGCCGCCGGCGCCGGCAGTGGCCGGCCGGCCAAACCCCCTCCCTCCTCCTTCCTTTTTCTTTTCCTTTCTTTCTTTCATCTCTTTCTCCTCATTTCCCTAAATAAAAACAAACTTTCCCTCTTTCCTAAAATACCCCCACCTTTTCCTTAAACTACATCACTCTATTTACACCCCCTACCCCTCTCCTTTAAATCCCCAATTTATTTCAAAATATACCATATTTTCCCTCTCTTTCTTTTTCTCCTTCATTCCTACAAGTTTCTCTCTCCTCTCTCTCTCCTCTCTCATTCCCTCTCTAATATTTATATAAATATATTTATAATATATATTTTGATATATATTGTGGGCTAAAGGTTTACTTGAGCGGTTCGCCGATTTTTGGGCTTTAACCGGTAGATTACCCCGGTTTCAGGCGAGTACAGTTATTTTTAACATGCATCTATTTTATCATTATGCGAGTGCTTATTGTTAATTTAAAAATAATTATCCTTATATTTATAACATGATATTGACATGTGGATATTTTAATATGCCTAATACTCGCTATGGTAATTTTTAGTACATAATTGCCATGCTATATTTAATTCCGATAATTGCCATGATTGCCATGCTATATTTGATTCTGATAATTGTCATGCTATATTTGATTCCGATGCTATAATTGACACCGGTATTTGCTATGCTATATTTGACACCGGTATTTACCATGCTATATGTGACACCTGATATTGATACTTGCCATGCTTTATTTGACATGTGATACCCGACCCCGATACTTGTCTTGCTACACTTATCACTTGACCGATACTTGATATGTCGTACTTGACTCCTGCTCTTGACACACAGTATATGCTATACTTTCATGTGGTACAAATACCTGGACCTGACATCATAACTCTTGACCGGACATTACCACCCCTGATACCTGATAATATGACATATTCATGACTATCACTGTTACGGGGACATGACATGATTATTATATTATTATTACCAGATATTTGGTACTCCTGAACTCCTGTACTCCTGTATACTTGAACCCCTAAAATAGGGAGGCTCCTGACATTACTCTTGATATTATACTCCTGTTGACCCCCGTAATATGATAACCATGAATATGAGATTACTATGAATACTCTGTGGACATTATCACTGGATAAATCCTAATAAATTGGATAACTTACACCGGGATGGGGGAAACTGATGATTACCGATATAGTCTCTATGTTTATGATGGCCTTATAGTGTCGCGCGGCCATATACTTGGATCGACCTGGAGGCCACCAGGCGTTTCCGTGGGGTGTACTGGCACCCCTACTCCCTTGCCTGCCGGTTGTACCATAAGCCCCTGGGCCTATTCCTGTGGGAGCGGTGACATCCTATTCCTGTTCGGGCGTACAATAAGTCCCGGTACCTAGCGGTACGTTCCGGCTCAGTACCGGATACTCCTGGACCGTTGTCCCGGGCATGTACGGGACCCATTCTAAGCATGGTTCGTCGATCTTCATCAGTTTCCAATAACTTGCTCCTCGGTCTGTATGCTGAGGTATGTGGGATGGGACACATACCGATGTATACAAATCAGATGAGTCTTAATAATTAATAATAACATGCTCCTGATATATGACTAGCTATACTCTTGACCTAGACTGCTCACCACTTATACTTGTGCTATCTCATTGGATTACTTGATTGCTTTCATACCGTTTCATTATTATATTGTGAAGGTAAAATTCAGATTATATAAACCCAGATTACAGTGACGTGAGGTATAGAGTATATATATGAGGGTTTCCTTGTTTGGATTATTCTTTCGACGTACTAATCTCACTGAGCAGTAATGTGAGCTTATATAACTGATTTCCTGTTGTTACTTTACTCACTGTCTCATTTCATGTTCTTACATGCTTATATTCACGATACACATTTCCTGTACACATGTATCTGTTATGCACGCCACCTGGCTTCATTGTATGTACTCGCTGGGGTTGCTAACAACCCTGGATCCTCATGTCCAGATCCTGGAGTCTGGACCTTGGTGGCTTGGCTGGAGCTGATCAGAGTGCGCAGCGGATTCTCCCGTGGTGATCAGAGTGTAGTAGAAGCTTGGACGTTGTCATAGCTCTTTCTCCCTGTACCTCTCCTATTTGGCTCCCGAGGTCTTCTTGCTACTCGTGAGCACCTCTCTGTTATTGTATATCTCTTCATGTATTATGTACTCTTGTACCTTCTGGTGATGTAACATTCATGTAATGTTGTATTATTCTCTGTGATAACCATGTACTTGCGCTATTTCTGTTGGAATGTATGTTACCACTATGCTTCCATATCTGATTCTTGCCTGTACTGATGCTTAGCGTATATACGTAAGGGTAATTCTGACCTGCGTATATACGTCGCAGTGGCGTCTCCGTACCCTCCGGGTCGGGGCGTCACACTTGTGTTTTAAATTGGTATCTAAAAAAAAAAAATTTAGTTTAAAGTAAAATACAAAAGTTTTGATTTATATTTCTTATATGCAAGGAGAGCTTAACATCTCTCCCACATATAGATTCATGTTGAGTGTATTATGTATTGAAGAGCTTAACATCTCTTCCTTATGTGGTACACGTGTGTAGGGGGAGCTTCACATCTCCTCTTATTCATTACATAATGTGTGTTATGTGAATTAGGGCTTAACATCCATCTTTCATGTAATGCATATGTGTAGGGAAGCTAACTTAGCGTCTTCCTCTTCATGAATGTATATAGCATATAACATTTATTGATCTTTGTTTATTTTCATTTGGTATCAAGATGCTTCATTGACATATTTTTAATTGATATCATGTTTGTAGTCACCCCTTATTGACTTTGTTTTTGTTTTAGACAAAAAGGGGGAGAACATTGTTTGTATTGTTTTGATTGACATAAAGGGGGAGAAAGATTTTTACCCCTCATTTTATCTATGGTTTTGAATGTTTACCCCTTTGTTGATGATTGACAAAAAGGGGAGAAAGATTTGGTGAGTTTTATATATGCATATTTGTTTTTGCATATATTAAGTTTAATATAGTTTAATGTATGATAATTGGTATGTATGTTTATTGGTATCTAGAGCATGTTTTGTTTTTGAACATTTCATTGGTATCTAGAACCTTTATTATTTGTGCATATTTATGCATTCATGTTTAAGAGCTTTCATTGCATATTTATTATGTTTATTTGTGTATGCATGAGTTAAGGGGGAGCTTCTTTGAAGCTTAACTTTAATCCATGCATATATAACTCCATGAGTTTTGTAATCATCAAAAAGGGGGAGATTGTTGGCCAAATGGCCTTCCACTCTAGTTTTGATGATGATTAACTCATGTAGTTATATTTACTAATAATCTTGTGTTGTTTAAGTTTCAGATCATTAACCAAGATATTAGTTGGTGATTAGCTTCAACAAGGAGTTTAGAAGCTTTTCATAATGATTCCAGGGCCAAAGCTTCAAGTTCACACATTGCCTAGCCCATGGATGGAGTTTTGGAGCAAGTCTACTTGAAGATGAAGATCATCAAGAAGACTTAGGTATCCTAGTTTAGATAGTGTGTTTAGATCCATTTGTAAAGCTTAGTATAGTTGATATGCTCAAGTGCACATACACACACGTTTCATGATTTGGATTTTGGTTTTCATGAATAGATTGATCAAAACAAGTTTACATGTTTTATATGTATAGTAGATGTATTCTATTTATACATACATGCTTTAACTTGCTAGACAAACTTATTTTGATATTCCTATTCATGTGTTGAAAAATCAAGTTTGATAAAAATACAAGTTTTGTTTTTGATAAAATTGGCAAGACACAAAAAAATGAATTGATATGATTGATATATATCTTGAAATTTTTATCACTTGTTTGAGTTTCAATATAAAATGATAAAACAAGTTTTTGTGGATTTTTAAAAGTGTTAAAAGATTTTTAGAAAAATATTTTACAGTGTTTTCTGACCCAGATTTCTGTTCCAGGCTTCAATCAGTCGACTAGTCAACCTGACCTAGTCTACTTGGGTGAAGTCGGTCGACCGGGCCGGTCGACCGACGTGCACAAATCTGTGCACGTTTGGAGTCACCGGGACGATCGACCGGGACGGTCGACCGCGTCGAGAGCAGAGCTCTCTGTTTGTTTGGGTCGACCGGGCCGGTCGACCGCAGTTGCCCAACGGTCATATTTCTGACCGTTGGCGGTCGACCGTTAGCCTGTCAGGCTGCCAGCTCAGCCTAACGGCTAGTTTTCTGATGGGCCTATATAAACCCCATCTCTTTGGGGATTTTGGCTAAGATTTTTAAGAGAAAAAATTCCAGTTTTCTGAAGTGTTTAAAAGAGTTTAAAATGAGTTTTTGGGCTTTAAACTTCTCATCTTTATTGTTTTGGGTTTTTAGAAAATCAAAGAAAACTAGGTTTTGGGATTTTGATTTGATCTTGCATTTTCTATCTTTTACAAGAGACTTCCCAATTAGTTTTTCTTTGTTGCTTGTTTCCAAAAACACCTTGTTTCCACACTTGAGCTATCATACTATCCTAATCTATTAGGATCCTTGTTTTGTGGAAAAGAGAGAAAAAGAGAAGTGTTTGAGGTTAAGCCTCTAAGTTGTAAACCCTCCTTGCTTTTGTTGTATCCCTATTTGGTAGAGGTTGATCGGAGTGGTATTGGTGTTTGGTTGTAAACCCTCTTCGGTAGAGGTGTTGGTTGTTGTTGTTGTTTGGCTAAGGGCCTACCCCTCTTGTGTGAGGAGGTGTTTGTATTGAGAGAGGAGTTCGGTACTCCATAGTTGTAACAAATCCTTCTCGGTGAAGGTTCCCTCGGTGGGAGTCCTCGGTGGACGGTATAGTGGATTGGAAATCCTATACGGTGGTGTAGGCGGGGATGTAGAGCAAGGTGCTCGAACCTCGAAACAAATCTTGGTGTTTGCGTTTTGATCCATTGTCTCTCTAACTCTCTCTCTTATAATTGTGCAAAGCATCATTCATATCATCATACCATATTTGCTTGTGTTGAGCATAGTTCATATTGCCATATCATATCTATTTGCTTGTGTTGCCTTGCATATATTTCATATTGCTATTCATTCTTATATGCTTGGTTGTTTGTGTGTGCCTCACTTGTACCTAATCAACAAGAGCTTCACATAGCGCCTCAACCCATTCAAGGGGAATCAAGAGGAGTTAGTCCAGAGCCCTTCACGGGGAATTCGGCTACACTTGTTGATTGTACTAAGTGTGTTGCAAGATTTGCATTAGCTTCCGCATTTAGCGCACATAGTTTTGCATTTAGTTCTAGATTAGCACTTACACCTATTCACCCCCCCTCTAGGTGTTTTTCAAGATCATCAAGAAGACTTAGGTATCATAGTTTAGATAGTGTGTTTTAGATCCATTTGTAAAGCTTAGTATAGTTGATATGCTCAAGTGCACAATACACACACGATTTATGTTTTGGATTTGGTTTTCATGAATAGTAGATTAAAACAAGTTTACTTTATTTCTATGTATATTAGATATGTTCTAGATATACATACATGCTTTAAACTTGCTAGACAAACTTATTTTGACTATCCTATTCATGTATTAAAAAAAATCAAGTTTGATAAAAATACAAGTTTTGTTTTTGATAAAATTTGCAAGACTCAAAAATGAATTGATATGATTGATATATGTCTTGAAATTTTTATCACAAGTTTGTGTTTTAATATAAAATGTAAAACAAGTTTTGTGGTTTTTAGAAGACTTAAAAGATTTTTCAAAATATTTTTAAACTGTTTTTTCTGACCCAGTTTTCTGTTCCAGGCTTCAATCAGTCGACTAAGTCAACTGACCTAGTCGACTTGGCTGAAGTCGGTCGACCGGGTCGGTCGACCGACGTGCACAAATCTGTGCACGTTTGGAGTCACTGGGACGGTCGACCGTACGGGTCGACCGGTCTGAGAGCAGAGCTCTCTGTTTGTTTGGGTCGACCGGGCGGTCGACCGTGGTTGCCCAACGGTCATATTTCTGACCGTTGGCGGTCGACCGGGCCGGTCGACCGTTAGCCTGTCAGGCTGCCACATCAGCCTAACGGCTAGTTTCTGTTTTGGCCTATATAAACCCCAACTCTTTGGGATTTTGGCCAAGGTTTTCAAGAGAGAAAAATTCCCAGTTTTCCTGAGTTTAAAGCAAGTTTTAAAAAGAGTTTTTGGGCTTTAATCTTCTCATCTTTATTGTTTTGGGTTTTTGGAAAATCAAAGAAAACTAGGTTTTGGGATATTGATTTGATCTTTCATTTTCTATCTTTTACAAGAGATTTCCCAATTAGTTTTTCTTTGTTACTTGTTTTCAAAAACACCTAGTTTCCACACTTGAGCTATCATACTATCCTAATCTATTTAGGATCTTGTTTTGTGGAAAAGAGAGAAAAAGAGAAGTGTTTGAGGTTAAGCCTCCATGTTGTAAACCCTCCTTGCTTTTGTTGTATCCCTCTTTGGTAGAGGTTGATCGGAGTGGTATTGGTGTTTGGTTGTAAACCCTCTTCGGTAGAGGTGTTGTTGTTGTATTGGCTACGGGCCTACCCCTCGGTTGTGAGGTGGTTGTTTGAGAGAGGAGTTTGGTACTCCTAGAGTTGTAACAAATCCTCTTTGGTAGAGGTTCCCTCGGTGGGAGATAGTGGATTGGAAATCCTACACGGTGGTGTAGGCGGGGATGTAGAGCAAGGTGCTCGAACCTCGAAACATATCTTGGTCTTAGCGTTTGATCCATTGTCTCTCTAACCCTCTCTCTTTATATTATGCAAAGCATCATTCATATCATCATATCATACTTGCTTGTGTTGAGCATAATTCATATTGCCATTTCATATCTTATTGCTTGCATTGTACCTTACATATTTCATATTGCTATATCTTGTGTATGCTTGGTTGTTTGTGTGTGCCTCACTTATACCTAATCAACAAGAGCTTCACATAGCACCTCAACCCATATCTAGGGGAATCAAGAGGAGTTAGTCCAGAGCCCTTCACGGGGAATTCGGCTACACTTGTTGATTGTATTAAGTGTGTTGCAAAATTTGCATTAGCTTCCGCATTTAGCGCACTTAGTTTTGCATTTAGTTCTAGATTAGCACTTACACCTATTCACCCCCCCTCTAGGTGTTTTTCAATTGGTGTAATACCCCGTTCCCGGAATACGTACTTCATTTCGTATTCAGTTTTTCGACCGTATTTTTCGATTTACTTTCCGTATTTGACTGATTTTAATTTCAAATATCATTTTCCAATATATTAGATTTTATATGAATTTCTGGAATTTTCTGGAATTAAAAGGAATTTCTTCAAAACCGGTGTCGGCCAGTATTGCTGACCGCTTCCCGGATTTTTATTTCACAAACCACTTGGAATTGGTAGAAAGTCCTTTAGGCATTATTTCTTAGAATCATATTATCTACCTACATTCTTTTTCTGAGAATTTTATGAATTTATAAAAATTCCATCGGAGTCGGTAGTTAACCGATTCTAGGATTTTTAGTTTACAAACGGTTTGGAATTTCTAGAAGAGTCTTTAGACATTATGTCTTAGAATTACTTTTCTTATCTAAATACTTTTTCTGAGGATTTATTGATTTTATGAAAATTCTTTCGGAGTCGGTATTTTTCTGGTTCCGGGATTTTTAATATTAAAACTGTAAGGTATTTCTTAAAACGGATTTCACTATGATACTTAGTATAATATTATTGATTTTTGGTATCAATTGCGAGTCGTTCAGAGATACTCGATTTCGGGACGATTTCGGTAGTTTCTGAAATGTTTTCCCGCATACTCGACTTTAACCCGGGAATCCGTGGTTTTAATATTTTTATTTTCCGGGTTAGAGAAAATATCTTCTCTTTTCTCATTTCTTTTCCTTTTCCTTATTTCCTTTAACTTTCTCCACAAACTTCTTTACTTCCACCCTAAGCATTGCCACCTCACCATCTCCACCTCACCACCTTCTACACACTTCCAAACCTCCACCTCATCCTCCACCTCACCACCTTCCACCACCTTCTTCTCCACCTCACCCCTCACATGGCAAACTCCTATTGGCCAAGAAGAACACCTCATCTCCCACTTGGCAAGATTTGATTGGCCAAGAGACACCTCACCCTCCACTTTGCAAATAAGCCCCTCCCTTTTTATTATTTGCATCTCCTTCATAAAATCCAAAACCTATAAATTCTTTTCCTTTACATTTCTCTTTCTTTTTTCATTCCTCTTCACCAAAGCCAAAGCCCTAGCCTTCACCACCTCCATCTCTTCTTCATCTCCACCAAGACAACCACTACCACTTCCCCAACTTAGCTTCATCCTCTTCCTCCTTCATCTCCATGGAAATCACCACTCCAAGGTCAACAACACCAAGAGACATCACCTAGGTCTTCATCTCCACTTCAACAACAACTTTGGATTGGGATCGTCGTCTTCTTCGTCGGAGATATCGCCATAGATCGTATCGTCGACCACATCCATTTCAAGTTCCCGAAGCTTCACATATCCATTCCTCGTGAGTATATTTACTCACCAAGACTTGTTAATTCCTAGTACACTTGTATTTACATATCTTTAGTTCACAAGTCATCAAAATCATGTTTTTAGAACCTTAAAACCAACCCCACAAAAAAAATCTGATTTTAAGACCAAATAGCAGCATATTTCAGAACTTCGGTCGACCGGCCCAAGGGAGCGGTCGACCGATGTGCACAAACGTGCACAGTTTTGTGTTGGCGGTCGACCGGTTCACCAGCCAGTCGACCGATAGGAAAACCTGGAGCTTACGGCCCTGTATCGGTCGACCGGCAGTCGACCGACAGGCGACCGTTAGTGTATCTCCGGTCGACCGGAAGTCGACCGGCACTCGACCGACCAAACCTGGAGCTCACGGCGTTGTATCGGTCGACCGGAAGTCGACCGACACAGTCGACCGACCCAACTCTCACCATTTTTCCGGTCGACCGGCAGTCGACCGTTGGTTATGTTTAGGGTAATTGTTCTGTGTTTCCGGTCGACCGTCCATTCAACCCAGTCGACCGATAGTCTGGTTTTGGGCCAAAATTGCTGATTCCCATTCTTTCTGACATTAGGTCTTAACCTTGATACAGGGGTGATGTATCATCCTTGCTAAACACTTCATAACTGGTATTTCAGGACTTGTTATTACATGTTCTTACTTCATGACATGTTAGGATATATTCTCACTCCTTGACTTGTACTTGATCACCCCTATCATGTCATTATTGCATGCATGTCAATTACATGCTACTGTTTCATATCTGATTACATCACCTGACTATTATCAATCTCTTGGTATACATGTTACTTGATATACATCACCATTTATCATGCTATCTCTTGACACCAAGCATGATGCACCGATTCTTATAATTATCATGATAAAGGGAATGTAGTACCTGATTACTGTTACGTACTGATTACTGTTATGTATTCCTGATACCTGATCACTGTTATGTGTTCCTGTTATGATATTGCTCATTCCCTCAATCTGATAATTATGTTAATAAGCTACAACTTGTATGGGTATGGGAGGAAGTGATGGATGTCGGAATGATATCTTGCTTATAGTATGGGGATGACATATATTGGCGGTACTGTTATGATTACTGTTATGATTACTGTTAGGGGGACTCAGGGCCTCCAAAGCCGGTCCCAGGTGTATGGGAACTACTATAAGAAGCATTATCAGTTCTCCATCTACTTCCGTTAACAACCCTCGCCTAGCTATATATGGATGTATGTGTGTTGGGGTGCACACCTAGACACATACCGAGATATATGGGTCAGACGAGTAATAATAAGATAGATTCCCGTTTTGTATTCCTGCTTGACCTTCATATAAATTGCAACTCTGATTCTATACGCTTGGATATTCGGTGGTATGAGACAAAAGGTATATATATGAGGGTTTCCTTGTTTGGATTATTCCTTCGATGTACTAGTCTCATGGGACCGTGATCTAAGCGTATACAATCACTTTTGCTTAACAATAGATGTCAAGTCTACTTCATGTTATTGTTTCCGTTATACATACCTGTTATGGTTCTTATCATGATACCTGTTAGACTATGATTCCAGTGATGATTCCTGTTGTGACTACCGTTATGATTCCAGTTTTACCTGTTATGCATGTTATGCTTTCCTGTTTGGCTATTGTATGAATTGCAACTCTGATTCTATACGCTTGGATATTCGGTGGCATGAGATAAAGGTATATATATGAGGGTTTCCTTGTTTGGATTATTCCTTCGATGTACTAGTCTCATGTGACCGTAACCTAAGCGTATACAATCACTTTTGCTTACAATCAGTTTTCTTGGATTTCCTGTTCCTTGATGATTATACTATACCTGTCTTCATATACCACACTTGTGTTCTAACCCCTTAGTCATGTCTCTTAGCCACTTGGCTACAGTTGTTTATTATCTATATGTCTTGATTCCTTGGATTTGCATATTCAGATTTCGAAGCTTGGATCGAAGTGGAGCTGTCCACCAGATTAGCTCTAGTTCTTCGTGCCAGACTTCTGTTGTAGACTCACGGGATCTTCATCCTACTCGTGAGCATTGTGTATCTCTTTTGTATAGTTTACGTTTGGACTTGGTTATGATAAAAGACACATGTAATGTGCAGTTATTTATCATACTGTGATGACTTTGTATATGTACTTTTTATGTTGGCATATGAATGAATACCACGCTTTGTGTGTACTCTGATTTCTTGTTGTACTTTTATGCTTAGCGTATATACGTGGAGGCTTCTTCTGACCTACGTATATACGTCGCAGTGACGTCCCCGTATCTGTGAAATCGGGGCGTTACAATTGGTATCAGAGCTAGTGCTCCTGATATTAGGCTTAACATCCTAGGAGAGATCCATTTGATTGCTAATCTATTGTTTGCATTTGCTTGTTTGCACACTCATATAGTTTACCATGGACTTCATGACCCCACCTATGTTTGACCCTTCCAACATCATTATTTGGAAGATTAGAATGTCTGTTTATTTACAAACCCTAGGACATAAAGTTTACCTTACCATTACCAATGAATCATTTCTTAGTGATAGCAAGCATATAGGGGCCAATGCACAAGCCCTTGAGGCCATTAGAAGCACATTACCTAAAGATTATCTTATGTGTGTTTCTAACTTTGATTCCGCTTTTGTAGTGTGGAACAAATTGACAACAACCACCACCTCCGAGCTTCAAGTACAAATCCAAGAAGAGGAGTCTAGTGGAGAATCTGACTCATAATGCTTGATGGTCCAAGGGAATGACTCCCTTGAGGTACAATCGGAAACCCACTTAGATAATGATGATTGTGCTAGTTCTTCAAATGATTTTATTGATCCCCATGCTTTAAATGAAGAACTATCTATTGTGTGTGAAAAACTTATTGAAAAATATGATGTTTTGAAAAAGAAAAGTCTAGGAATTGTTAATGAAAATAAAAGTTTACATTCTAGACTTGAAGTTGTTTTGCAAGAGAAGGTTGAGGTCTATAATGAAAGGGATTCATTGAGATCTCAATTAGAACTTGCATTAAAAGAAAATGAATTTTTAAAATCTAAAAATGATTGCCATGCTATTTTGAAGAAAAATGAAAATTTGTCTTCTAAAGTTGATTTTGTTTTAAAAGAGAATGTTGCTTTGAAAAACAAAATTTTTTCTATTTCAAATGAGTTGAATGTTTGTTTAGACAAAAATATTGTTTTACAAAATAGGATTGATGCACATGTTTGCCATGATAGGGTAGTATCACACACTTCACCCTTTGCATGCCACACTTCTTCTTTAATTAACAATGATATATCTTTGCTTAAGAAGAGTGTAGATTGTTTGGGCTCCACTTTGAGCCAATGTGTTGTGGGCCATACACATTTGGAAACTTTGTTTCGAAAGAAACAAATTTCATCTATTCATGCTCACCCTCCACGGCATACACATGCTCCACACGGACACACCCATCACCATATGTATGCTCATGTGTACACTTGTACACATTGTGGACGTAAGAGCCACCTTGCTAAATTTTGTTATGATAGAATACATACTCCTAATTTAGCAAATAAGTTTGTTTGGGTTAGAGAAGGTACTAACCCCATGGACCCAAAAGAGTATGGGTACCAAAGACCACCCCTAAAGTTTTTGATGTAGGTGTGGGCTCTCACATGACGTGAGAGTGATGACACCTTGGAGTGGATGCGTTCCGTACTTAAAGGAAATCAATTGGATGCATCACTTTCAAGGGAAGTTTGGTGGAGAGGACCACCATGTTTTGGAGAAAAGGAAAGTTGCTTCTTCGGTTTGGTAACAATCCTTTACTTCCATTTATTATTTACATGCTTTCATAATTATAGTTTATAGCATGTTTCATTGCTTAGCGATTAGTATGAAAATGCCATGTTAATTAGATTCTTGACATACATGTATAGTATTTGAGACACCCATGTTTAATATGGATTATTATTTTGTGTTCTCACATTTGATTAGCCATCATGTACATCATAAATCTAATAACATGTGGATATTCATAATAATCATGTTTTTGTTTATCATGTTGATTTTTATCTTGGTTTTATGCTTCTTGTATTGATTACATGTTTAGATGTTAGTTTTCACTAAGATTAGGACTTATACTTGTGCATATAGTGGGCCACAAATAAATCTATATATGTTTGAGCTTGATTGCTTATTTGAACCCATTAGATGTGCTAGTATAGTCTAGTTTTGATGATCCATACATTTTAAACTTGTATTCCATTTTTGAATTTGTTTTATGAGTTTTCACTTCATGTATATGTTTGTATTGCCAAACTTTAAGATATACATGTATACCCCTTGAGTCATTTGCCTTTCATGCAAATCTATATATGGACTCAATTGTGTTTAGGGATATGTATGTATACTTATTGTGTTGACAATTCATACATATACCTTGAAATGAAATGTGTTTTGATGAAGATTTAGTTTTTTCTTGATTTTGTGTTTAATTGTTTAACTTCATGAATATGTCTATCTTGTCCAAACTATTAGATATACATGTTTATCCTTTTGAGCCACGTGCCTTAATGCATATATTTTGTGGACTCGTTGTGTTTTGGATATGTATGTATACCTTAGTTTGTATTAGACATACATATGCCTTGAAGATTAAATAGTTTAGATGATTTTTCATGTTTAAGGAATAATTGAGCTTAATTGAAAATTTCATAATGCCATGTCACACATTACTAGTACACTCATCATCCTTTTAAAATATTTCTCATGAGTATGTTTTTCATGAGCATGTATGGACTTTATTGAATATTGAGTGTTTTTAAGTACTATGTGATTTACATGTGTTTTATGAAAATTATTTTAGTTTATTCCTTGCTTGAAGGATTTCGTACTAGTTAACAAAATTTTTCATTTTAACTAGTTCGTTTTCTTCGTTGTGTTATGAGGTATACACATGCTATTTATTGTTATGTCAATTGGTATCATTGAACTTTTTCAATTGGTATCAATTTGATTCTTTTGTATAATCATATGTTTATTGTGTATGTATATTTTCAATTGGTATCATCTATTGGTGATTGGTACTCATTCTATTTCATACACATATACTTGTTTTATTTGTGCCTATATTCCTATATCTTAGAGCACAAATAGTTGTTTATGCTAGAGCTTGAGCTTCAACTTCATTTCAATTGATTTAGTTTTCAATTGGTATCTTATTTCAAGCCTATGCATATGTTTTGTTTGTACTTCATAAAGGGGGAGAAAATTCGATTTTCATATTTCAATTGGTATTTGTATTTTCACTCCCTTAATTTATGATAGAAAATAGTCATTTCAATTGTTTATATGACTTAAAAAGAAAAATACTATCCTTTGATATCAAGATGTCTTGTGTTTTAAATTGGTATCTAAAAATTTTGTTTAAAGTAAAATACAAAAGTTTTGATTTGTATTGACTATATGCAAGAAGAGCTTAACATCTCTTCATATAGATTCATGTTGAGTGTATTGTGTATTGAAGAGCTTAACATCTCTTCTTTATGTGGTACACGTGTGTAGGGGGAGCTTCACATCTCCTCTTATTCATTACATAATGTGTGTTATGTGAATTAGGGCTTAACATCCCTCTTTCATGTAATGCATATGTGTAGGGAAGCTAACTTAGCGTCTTCCTCTTCATGAATGTATATAGCATATAACATTTATTGATCTTTGTTTATTTTCAATTGGTATCAAGATGCTTCATTGACATATTTTCTATTGATATCCTAATTGATAGTCACCCCTTATTGACTTTGTTTTTGTTTTAGACAAAAAGGGGGGAACATTGTTTGTATTGTTTTGATTGACGCAAAAAGGGGGAGAAAGATTTTTACCCCTCATTTTATTTATGGTTTTGATTGTTTACCCCTTTGTTGATGATTGACAAAAAGGGGGAGAAAGATTTGGTTGAGTTTTATATATGCATATTTATGTTTTGCATATATTAAGTTTAATATAGTTTATTGTGTTAATTGGTATCTAGAGTTTATATAATGCTTCTTTATGTTTTTGCATATATTGAGTTCATGCATAAGCAAATAAACAATAAGATATGATAAATATGTATGTCTCTTGTTTAGAATCATAAGCTTTCATTGCATATTTATTTATTCATTTCTTATGCATGAGTTAAGGGGGAGCTTCTTTGAAGCTTAACTTTAATCCATGCATATATAACTCCATGAGTTTTGTCATCATCAAAAAGGGGGAGATTGTTGGCCCAAAGGCCTTCCACTCTAGTTTTGATGATGATTAACTCATGTAGTTATGTTTACTAATAATCTTGTGTTGTTTAAGTTTCAGATCATTAACCAAGATATTAGTTGGTGATTAGCTTCAACAAGGAGTTTAGGAGCTTTTCATGTTGATTCCAGGGCTTAAACTTCAAGATCACACATTGCCTAGCCCATGGATGGAGTTTTGGAGCAAGTCTACTTGAAGATGAAGATAATCAAGAAGACTTAGGTATCATAGTTTAGATAGTGTGTTTTAGATCCATTTGTAAAGCTTAGTATAGTTGATATGCTCAAGTGCACAATACACACACGATTTATGTTTTGGATTTGGTTTTCATGAATAGTAGATCAAAACAAGTTTACTTTATTTTTATGTATATTAGATATGTTCTAGATATACATACATGCTTTAAACTTGCTAGACAAACTTATTTTGACTATCCTATTCATGTATTAAAAAAAATCAAGTTTGATAAAAATACAAGTTTTGTTTTTGATAAAATTTGCAAGACTCAAAAATGAATTGATGTGATTGATATATGTCTTGAAATTTTTATCACAAGTTTGTGTTTTAATATAAAATGTAAAACAAGTTTTGTGGTTTTTTAGAAGACTTAAAAGATTTTTCAAAATATTTTTAAACTGTTTTTTCTGACCCAGTTTTCTGTTTCAGGCTTCAATCAGTCGACTAAGTCAACTGACCTAGTCGACTTGGCTGAAGTCGGTCGACCGGGTCGGTCGACCGACGTGCACAAATCTGTGCACGTTTGGAGTCACTGGGACGGTCGATCGTACGGGTCGACCGGTCTGAGAGCAGAGCTCTCTGTTTGTTTGGGTCGACCAGGCGGTCGACCGTGGTTGCCCAACGGTCATATTTCTGACCGTTGGCGGTCGACCGGGCCGGTCGACCGTTAGCCTGTCAGGCTGCCACATCAGCCTAACGGCTAGTTTCTGTTTTGGCCTATATAAACCCCAACTCTTTGGGATTTTGGCCAAGGTTTTCAAGAGAGAAAAATTTTCAGTTTTCCTGAGTTTAAAGCAAGTTTTAAAAAGAGTTTTTGGGCTTTAATCTTCTCATCTTTATTGTTTTGGGTTTTTAGAAAATCAAAGAAAACTAGGTTTTGGGATATTGATTTGATCTTTCATTTTCTATCTTTTACAAGAGATTTCCCAATTAGTTTTTCTTTATTGCTTGTTTCCAAAAACACCTAGTTTTCACACTTGAGCTATCATACTATCCTAATCTATTTAGGATCTTGTTTTGTGAAAAAGAGAGAAAAAGAGAAGTGTTTGAGGTTAAGCCTCCAAGTTGTAAACCCTCCTTGCTTTTGTTGTATCCCTCTTTGGTAGAGGTTGATCGGAGTGGTATTGGTGTTTGGTTGTAAACCCTCTTCGGTAGAGGTGTTGTTGTTGTATTGGCTACGGGCCTACCCCTCGGTTGTGAGGTGGTTGTTTGAGAGAGGAGTTTGGTACTCCTAGAGTTATAACAAATCCTCTTTGGTAGAGGTTCCCTCGGTGGGAGATAGTGGATTGGAAATCCTACACGGTGGTGTAGGCGGGGATGTAGAGCAAGGTGCTCGAACCTCGAAACATATCTTGGTCTTAGCGTTTGATCCATTGTCTCTCTAACCCTCTCTCTTTATATTGTGCAAAGCATCATTCATATCATCATATCATACTTGCTTGTGTTGAGCATAATTCATATTGCCATTTCATATCTTATTGCTTGCATTGTACCTTGCATATTTCATATTGCTATATCTTGTGTATGCTTGGTTGTTTGTGTGTGCCTCACTTATACTTAATCAACAAGAGCCTCACATAGCACCTCAACCCATATCTAGGGGAATCAAGAGGAGTTAGTCCAGAGCCCTTCACGGGGAATTCGGCTACACTTGTTGATTGTATTAAGTGTGTTGCAAAATTTGCATTAGCTTCCGCATTTAGCGCACTTAGTTTTGCATTTAGTTCTAGATTAGCACTTACACCTATTCACCCCCCCTCTAGGTGTTTTTCAGTTAGGATGTCAGAAATGGTCAAAGATTGGTTAGAGAGAGTTTCCTCATTTATATCAATAATTATGCTGACCAATTAACTCATTTGTATTTCTAACTTATTGATGGACTAGTTGTAATTTGATCGAGGTGAAACCACACAGAAAAACAAAGTTTAGGAATGATAGAAAGAAATGTGCTTGGGTTTCTCAATACTACCGATATAACAAGTGGTTATGCAGGTCGTGATCCAAAAGGAGGGAATGTGATAGAAGCATATCAGTATTCTTACTTAAGTTACAAAAAATCAGTTAAATATTTCTTCTTAGTTTTTGAAAAGAAGAAGAAAATGAAACTGAGTTAACTTAGAAAAGGAAAAGATCTAAAGAAATAAGAAGAAGAAAGTGTTGCTTTTTAAAGTTGTTTTAGATATAAGAAATTAAAAGAAAGAAAGTTACAAAAGTGCACTTACCTCTTGGACTGATTATCGTACCTTGGATCATTAGCAAATGTTTACCTTGAGTTTGAGGCGATCAGCGCATAAACCATAAGATCAGATTTGAGTCTCTTCTATATTACATCATCAAAATAAACTAAGTATGAAATGATACAGATTTGAGACTAATAATCCATCATCATGAGCTATCGGTGACACTCACAATAACAAGGCTATTCCGATGCTATAGATTCCTATGGATAGAAACCAAGTACAAGAGGTTAAATACCAAAAGGAAGAAGAAAAACAACAGAAAAGAATAAAACAAAAAGTAACTTCGATTAAATAAAGAAATTACGAAAGAAATGTGGAAATTTACATTGATGTCACATCTAATACAACTTTTCTCTCTATTTTTCTCATGAATGTCTCTCTAATCTAAATTACATAAAAAATAAAAATTACATAAAATAAAAAGGAAATCTAAATCTAAACTAAACTAAGAGCGAGATTCTAGCCTACGTTCTCTGCCTCTCCGGTGCCCGTCTGCCTTCTGAATTTATAGTATTTATAGCTGAAATGAATTGGGGAGAGGAGTATGAAGATAGATGAGCAAACACTCCCACAACTACCTCAACAAAGCCGCGGATCCGCGACCTGGATCTGCTCGTTGGGCCAGATCTGGGGGTGCATGGATGTGGTTCTTCTGTTTCCCGATAATCTTCAATTGGTTTTGTTTTTATCTCTCCGAGATACGCCCCAATCCTTGGTTGTGAAATAAATCTTCCAAAATCTGATTTAGTTGGAATGTATTTGGGATTATCCCCATTGATCTTCAAGCTAACCAAATAGATCCATATAAATCCAATTTAACTGGTATTTATTTGATATTATCTTCTCTCCCTTCATTAATAATCACATAAACAAATTAGACATTAAGACAGTTAAATAGCAGAGTTTATTATAAGATAAAGGTAGGATTGTAATAATAGATAATTCAATTTACGTACACAATCATATGTATATTGAGATTGAAATGGCTTCAACACTCTTTTCCAAGTAATTGGTTCTTTGTTTGGGTAAAAAGGTGAGTATGAAGTTTGGTTCTGGGAATTTTATGGAATCTGTGATTCAATCATATTCTGTATTTGTTTTTGGGACTCAAGCAAGGCATCAATTCTCTTTGTTAACTCGGATTTTTCTTCAACTGATTGAGCTTGAAAAGAAAGGGATGAGGCAAAATTTTGGAAAGATTGTGAAAAAGATGTTGAAAATTTGACTCGGAAGGTGCATATCCTTGCTGACTCCATGAAGAGTTGAGATGATTTAACCAATTATGATCATTAGTCTGAGGATAGAAGTTATATGAGGTCGGGATAAAAAATGGATTCATCTTAGAATGGGAAAATTTTAGGTATAATCCACTTCACAAGAAAAATAATAAAAACAAACAAACAAACAACAAGTAAAAAGAGAAATCAATCAATCCTGTGCTAGGGTTGACCTAAACTTAGACGACTCCTAACTGGTTGATTGTCCAGGAGAGGGATATTGCAGTAGTCTGACCACAAGTTAATCGTTCAAGTAGGGTAAGATTCAATGGGAGGTATTTGCGCTTAGCAGCGACCTATTTAATCAAATCACTAAATCTTCGAGGCCTAACCTTTTAATCCCCAATTCTTAAACATCAATTTAGCAAGAGTTAAACTCTAACAATTTTCTCTCAAAGTCAATCTCCTAATGAGTTTGAGATGTTCCTAGGGGGCCAAAGTCTAACAAATTTTATTAAGCCTTGGATTGTGTCAGTGAGGAGATGATTTTTAAGCCAAGGAAGGGTAATAAAACCCCACCTTACGTTGTTTTGAATTTTTCCCTTAAAATCAATTTAAGTGTGCAAATATAGCAAGATAAAGCACTCAAAGCGATTAAATCACTCAAAGATTTTTCCTATTCTATATGCATTGCAAACATACCTAACTCCAACACTCTACAACAGAACAAAGACAATAATATAGAATAAAATTGACACGTACCTAAATGCAAATGTATAATCATTTTTAATAATTTCAATCACAATTTTTGTTAATTATTATAGTGTGAGCTAAAATAAAATAGAAAAACTAATAATATAAAAACACACAAGATAAAAATATGTAGCTCCTAAAAAAATTGGGGTCAGTACCCCTTACTTTGCAGCATTTTTGTGGCAATTTCCGTGAATCCACGACAAAAGTAGGGACTCTGAGTCTCTGCTTTTTAGAGCAGAGAGCTACAGATACAATGAGTCTTCTGCAGTATCTAATTCCTATAAATTTTACCTACAAACAAGAAACATAGAAGAAAATGTTAACAAATCGGTGAATATACTGTTCCCTTCCTGACATCAACACCAAAAAATTGATTGAGGTGTAATCGAAATACAAAAAATAGTATTTTAAAATCAGAAATCGTGCTTTGGCTTCTCTCTATACTTTGACAATAGCATAGAGGCTATGCGGGTCATATCCACAAGGAGAGAGCTGATAGAATCTTGTCGGTAAATCACGAAATCATTAACAAGTTCTTCTTTGTTTCAAAAGAAAAATAAAAAGAAAATAAAACAAGAAGTAGAAGAGAAGGTGAAAGTGATAGTGATTTTGGTGAAAAGATTTTGAGGAGAAATCAAATAAAAGAAAATCTCATGACTAACTTACTATTAGATCCATCACCTTGCTACTCTCGATATATTGATTGCCTCAACATGATCATTGGCCCAAAGAGTAGTGGTTGCAAATAGAGAACAGTCAAGGTATAACCCATAAGATTGTTCTTCTCCCTCAATCTTGCTTCACAAGGTAAATTAAACATCAACCCATCAAGATCCATTAGAAGGCGAGTATGGGATGGAAGCAAGTGCACAAATTGTATGAGCCAAAATTTAGTGGATGAAATCTAAACTTGCATCACAAGCAAACTAAATCAAATATTAAATCTTCAAAATCATTAGAGATAAATATGAAATAAGAGAGTTCATTGTAAGTTTGTGAGTTAGAAGTTAGAATCTATCATCATGAACCATCTATGACTCTTGCTATGAACGAGGCACAATCTTTGGAGGTATCAATGAATTCATTTGGGTCAATTTCACACCAAGAATTAGCTAGTTAGATGGTTATTAGTTAAAAATTAGCCATGAGAGTTAGAAGTTAGTTGCACATAATGAAAGAAAGCATGTAAAATCAAAGCAAGAATAAGAAAGCAATAAAATGAAAACAAGTAGATTAGATCAAGAAACTATGAAGATGAAGGAGGAGTCTTGCATTAGATTGTCACTCTCCATGCAATATTTCTCTTTTTTTCATGAATCTTTCTGTAATCTACTAGATTTATGAAGAAAGAGAAAATACAAAAAAAAAAGAAAAAGAAGAGAAAAATCCTAATCTAAATCCTAAGTTGAGAAACCCTAGCCTCTGCTCTCCTCTTTCGCTTTCTGGTCCCTTGGTGTTGTGTTTATAGGCATAGGTGACTTGTGCCCCAAGAAACGAGGCCACGCGTCAAAAATCAGGGTCATTGACCCTGATATTGCTGTGGATCCGCGACAATTGTTGTCGAAACGCGACAATATCTGGGCTAATGGTCCAGAATTTTTAGGCCACATGTTTGTGCTGATGAGAGATGCTTCCTGTATTTATAATTTATTTTTATTTGCCATATAGCACCAACAAATTGGCCTTTCAATTCGGACTCCAAAATGGGTTTCTATTTTGAGCTTCTAGAAGTAACTTGAGCTTTAAGAAATCTTTAAATAATTCTCATAAATGGGTATATTTAGCTTATTTTCTCCATTTTACCCTTATTCGGTGTAACCTGCACAATAATAACAAAAATTGATTAATAGCAGGGTTTTATTTGTAAAATAGATGAGAAAATGCAAGTAATAATGTAGAATCGATGAATAATCATTTATCCAGTTCATCAGGCCCAAACTGCAGTAACATTTCTTCATAAAATTCAGGTCAGGATACAAACCTCTTTTTTCCAGCCACTTCCACTAGACTAGGTCCTCCTCCTTCAAGTAGAACACACAAAACTCCACCCTATCTTCAATGGGGGTCTCATGGATAGCAAAGAGATGCTCCATTTGATACACCTAGTTGAGGACATCCTCATCTCCTTTGAACACTGGAATATCAATTTTTAGGGTCTCTAGGAGAGGAAATTTACCCCAATTCCTTGAGAGGTTGAGGTTCTGTGATGACGAGATGACCACGGTTCCATCTCCACCGTGTTCACTGGGACCGATGGCCTCACTGGTGCTATAGCGGGTACCACATACTTAGGGCTGACCCTCGGGGTCTTTGCTGGCAGGGCCTCCTCATCGCCGGCCACCCTTTTACTCATCAGCTGCGTGTTGATGCCGCGACATTACCGATCAAACAATCCGATCATCTCTTCTCAGATATCAGCCTCTTGCCCTTCCATTTCTCGTAATTGGGTGTCCATCCTCTCCTCAATATCTGGAGACAGAGAGATCTAGTTGGAGGTCCTTGTGAGAGTACCGACCGTTACTATCCAGCTCTCGCGGATCCGCTCTCAACTTGGGATCAAGGCCAGCACGGTCACTAGGACGTGCAGTCGATTCAAAGAGATTAATCTCCTCTTTAAGATCATCGCTGACCTTTTCGAGTTCATTAGCGAACTAGCACTCTGATACCATTGATGCAGTCACCACCTTGTTGATCGTCGGAACATGCTTGTGACGATTCTTGGAGCCATCTCGACATGAAATCAAAACAGAAATCAAGGAGAACTTGCAATCAAGAAGGAGAGAACTAGGGATTTGAGATAATTTGGGGGCACCCAAGCCTCTTTTTTACAGAACTTAATTGCCTGAAGGGGAATTCGTAAAATCAAGCTGAAAAAGGGAAAGTGCGCCCAACTCACGGGAACTAATATTGCCCCCCCCCCCCCCCCCAAAAAAAAAAAAAATGAGAAAGCCCCTCCCCCCCAAAATAATTACAAGTGTGCCATAAACCTGTTTTTGATAATTTCACATTTAGAAAAGTTCAAAAAACCCCTTTCTTCTTCCTCATTCCCTTCCTTCTTCCTCCATCTCCATCCTCCTTCTCCGGTGATCCCCGCTCCCCTTCGCCTCCCCCTCCGCCTCCCTGGCCTCCCCCTCCCCCTCCTCCTCCCGCCCTCCCTCCCCTGCCCCAGCCTCCCCCCGCTTCCCCCCTTCTGGCCTCCTCTCCCTAATCTTTCCCTCAACCCTCCACCCTGTTGTTCAGCCGGAATTCGACCGAACAGCTGGGTGGAGGGGAGGGGGAGATCGGGGGAAGGAGGCTGGGGGAGAGAAAAGGGGAGCGGGAAGAAGGAATGGGAGGGGGAGATCGAGGGTAGGAGGGGGGAGGAGGGGGTGGTCGGGAGGGGGGAGGAGGGTTCACTAGGGGGGAGGGGGCGCGAAGGGGGACAGTGATGGTTTCACCGGTGAGGGAAGGGGAGGAGGAGAAGAAGAAAATGGCATTTTAGTTATTTTAGAAAAAAAAATTTTTGGGGAGGGGGCTTAATCAATTCCGGGGTGCCTTAATCCATGGGGTGCCTTTCCCATTTTTAGGGGCGGAATATCCGTTTCTCCAACTCACTCACATACTCTCTTTCTTGCATTGGGAAGAAAGAAAGGAATATTCATGTCGGATTCGGGTTTGGTTTACTGGTCTTTTTTTGAGTTTAATCGAAATCCGACCCATACCCGATAGCCTTTAACAAAATTAACTCACTATAACACCTCCTCCAAGTCCTCCTTCACTGCAGCAGCTAAAGAACGTACTGTAGCAGCTGGAGAATGTACTGTACAGCTAAGGAATTAAGCTTACATCAGAGGAAGAGGATAACGATGCCGACGAGGGCACCGCCGGCTGGACCATCGCCATTTGTGTTCAGTTCAAAAGGGGTTGGGTCATATTCACGATTGTGCCATTGATGGTTGTTCGATTTTTTTTCAGGTTTTTGAGCAGAGAATGAGGAAGAAGATAAAGAGAATGAGGGGGGAACTAAATGAGATGAATATTTTTTTTCCTCTTCTTGAGGTTGAAGAAAGTAAGATGTGGATCTGCTTTACTTCATCATCGGAATCCGAAATCAGTTAGGAATTTTAAAAATTAAAAGTCTTTCTTTTTTGATCTCTAGATTAATATAGAAAATTAATAATTATTTGGAGGGAAATAGAAAACTAATAATTAATTTAGTACATATCTTAATTTCAAATTTTACACAAATTTATTGTTATAACTTACTTTAAGTCAACATTTTGTTCTTTAGTAAGCTCCAATGCATAGATTTATTATTGTAATGTAGTTTAGTAAGAGGCTTTATTACTATGTTACAATAAAACACACGGGTTCATAAAATACATAAGAATTTATATTCCAATATTAAAAGATAATATTAAATGAAGATATTAGGTGATAATAGTACATGATCTCTTGATCCTTATATAAGTATATTACAAATACATATAATTATATACACAGACATACCAACTATTAGTATTGACCTAATGGAGAAGGAACCCAAATATTATCATTCTATATAGTATATAATTTCATATAAATGCATAAAAATTAATGCTTTCCATGCTTCACATGTCACAAATAAATGAAAAAAATAAAGAAAATTTATATTGAACATGTACTTGGTCTCAAGGATTTGATGCCCTCACTTCAATCCAACCCATTTTTACCCAAGATGTTGGGACTTGGAAACATTATTTTCCAACTCCTATTTAGTTTTAAAAGATTCTCAAATCTCTATTTAAAATTTAATTAATGATTTTCAGAGGCCATATGATGTCCCAAAGGATAGAGCTTTTGCAGTGTATTTTTTTTTTGGTGCTTCTTTTATTCCATTTATTTTGAGTAAATCAAGTGACCTAAATTTAAATCAGTTATCTCTCCCATCACAAGCAAATACTTCGATCGCATATTTGCATCGGCAAAAAACCGTCATGGTACAAAGGACCCTGTTTTGGTGTGAGAGTGCTTTAAGAGATTGGTTACATATTCTCGATCACATGCAATTTCATGTCAATTTTGACTTTAAGGAAGTACGATTATAACATGATGGGAAATCTTTTTACAGCAGACACAAATGCTACCTGCATCAAGCTATGATCTATTTTTCAGAAAAGTTATATACGCATAGAAGAACACACTTTTGATTTATACTTGTACAAAACAGAGAAATATGTTTCCATCTCAGAATCTGAATCGAAGAATGTAATGAGATTGACCAGAGTGCCTTTGGCTTTGGTCAACTAAAAAAAAAATACTTGATTCCAAGAAGGAAAAAAAAAACAATGGGTGAAAAAAGCAGCTGCAAAGGACTGCTAGCATCTGTGTGATCAAAGGAGAGGATCAAGATTTTCACAAACTGTGGTTGATTAGTCCACAGACAATCACAAGCCCCAGGATCAGCAACTGATCTGCATCAGGCTCCAGCAACAGTGTCAACACATCATCTCCAAGTGCAACTCCAGTTGCTGTAAGCTTCCTTTTTACCTGCACAACACAAATCAAACTTCTCATCAGTGCTTAATCTCACTGTAATCATCATACTGTTCTAAATTTATTCTAGCAAAAGTATTTTAAACTCCTGAAATTTGAACTGCGAAATTCGCATGTGTGGGCGCGCGCGCGCGCGTACCTCTGCAACAAGTCCCCCTGCAATGTCCCTTATCTGATACTCATGCTTGCAAGCTGAACCCTGTATCTTATAGCAAGTGAAATTATTACTTCCAACTCCAACTGTAACTGTGGCTTCATAAGGGTAGACTCTCTTAAAAATCCAAGAGGACTTTAGGACACTAAACCAGGGCTCGTTCTCTTCTACCATCGATCCATCATATCGATATCCTTCCCATTGACCGAAAACTCTCATTTTCTGTACGATAAGCAAATAAAAGATGAAAATTTGTGTACTGATTAGGGGAAATTTGGGTAGTAGAGATTTGATTTCTTTTTTTTTTTTCCTACCTTTCTGAGTATTTTTGTTAGCGTCTTGCCACTATGATCCATGAGGTACACTTCATCACTGCACCTGTAGGCATAATTGTCAACACGATAAACTATCTGCCCATCAGAATCATAGACGGTGCATCCGTTTCCATTCATCACGAGCGATTTCATCCATATCGTAAGAACTTGTCTACTTGAAGAAGTGGAGGAGGAGGAGGAGGAGGAAGAAGAAGAAGAGAAGTGTGCTTGAGGATAAACATTAACCATTGCAACTTGGAAACAAACAAGCTTGCATTATTAAGAACCTCCTCCTACCCTTTTATATGGTCAGCAGAAGAATCCAATGTCAGCATACCTTTAGCATTTTGTTTGCTGACATATAATATTGGCTTTCTACAACACATGAAAATGACTTTGTTAGTTGAGAAGAAGATGCTTCTCTAGAAAGAAATAATATATTCCATAATCTATTCGAAAAGTGAGCAACACGTGTCATTTTTCAGATAACAAATCGAGAAAGGAAGCATCCAATCTACAGTTAGAAGTTTTTCTTGAAAGTGCATGTCTCATAGATAAAAGCAAGACCATAGTTTTCTCAAAGTTCATCTCTGAATCTATATAGCCTATCTGTAAAGGTTCCATGCATCTCATAGATTGGTGTTTCAGTCCCTGGGGACTAGAGGCTGCTGAAACTGATATACATGGTCTTTGACCAGTTCAAAGTATTCTACAGAGTGAACTAGTGTTCCTTCTCATGTTAGTAAAAATCTTTTTACTAACTGTTAGCAGTTCTTATCGTAAAATTAATTGGAAACATCGGAGAAGTAACCGATTGTTATGTGCTTGATTGAATCCAGGAACACGTATCATAGACTAAGCTGCCCCCAAAAAAAACACATAAAGAAAAGAAGAAAAGAAGAAAAGAAGGAAAAAACCATAGTCACATGCACATACGAGACATAAAACAAAACAGATGAGTAAACAAATGGAAATTATACATTCTGGCCAATACTAAATTAAGAAAAATGTTTTTAGAATGTGTGAACTAATATTTGCAATGTGAAGCATTAGCATGTCACTATGGGTCCTACTATAGCTGGAGTTTTGATTAGTCAATTGAACTTTGTCTATTAGTAGTAATAAATTGTTTCTATTTAAAAATTAGATATGTATCACAATGCAAAAACAAATTGCTACTGAAATATTAATGATGTTCAGTTAAAATACTAAAACAGTATTGCTCTTTCAATAGTGGACAAAGTCATAACACGTGGATCCAAAAGTTAGGAAAATGCTATGAACATTATCTCATATGTTAATTGCATAGATTTGAGGACTAACAACAACATAAAGCTCAGGAGATTTTTTTTCTTTTTTTCTTTTTGCTACACTGAACCAAGAAGATGAAGAGGTTGATCATCTGCACTTTAGAGTGGAGGTGGATCTGCTTAATTTTAAAGCCTTGAATACTGCAGTTTTTTCGCAGCCAAGTATAGTACATAGATTATTCTATTTGGTTGCAACTTACACGATTCTATAGTAAAACTCAAGATTATTCTATTATTTGTGCATCTAGAGTTGTATGTACCTGATTCATGTGCTCCTTTCTGTTCATTCATCAGAATCTTCAGCAAGGCTTTTCAACAATTAGCAAACTTCATCCACAAACAAAGAAAAACGCAGAAAAATGAAGTATAGTACATAGAAATTATATTCATATCACTAATCTCAGTTAGTTGTTAAAATTAATAAAATTTTAATTTTCAACCCTTGCAATTTTGTGGTTAACAATATCTTTAAGGCTTCTAAGGAGATGGTCCTTAAATAAACTAATGGTGTATTAGCATAATCAATAACTTGTACTTTCGTTAACTAAGTGGAGCAAAGAGCATCACCTTTAACTTGTAGCTTGCATGCTTTGTAATAAAAAATTACAGTGATCTAGTATCTCTATCTTGTCACATGCCAATGGCATTTTCCCTTGTTTCTCCCCACTCTAAATCATGATTAAACTAATAGAATCATGTTATGTTGTTCCCACCAATTTCACGTAAAAATCAGTATCCCCAAATAAGTCCAAATGCAGCATTAGTACTAATTGAGCCAATTAGTCGTATTCTGTTACAGATACTGAAGTTGAACATTTTATAGCTTTGCATCACACAAGGGAGACTCAGTAGATAGATTCACGTTTAACACAAAGAAGAAAACCTTAAATAAGTTTATATTGAGGTCAGCTCCTATGCGGCATATCAAGATAACTTTGATGGCTTCCCGAACAATAGATCCGTGGTTCTTCTTCTTGTTTGTTAATTTGGAAACCCCACTCGAAGATCACTCAAGTATAATACTCCCTAGGTCAAACTCATGTATAAAATGTGATCTTTAAATTTATATATAATTAGTAGGACAAACAATTCAAAATATACTCTTGTATGAAGGGGCATCTTCTTACTTAACTACCAAAGTCTACTTCATTTGTATAATCAGAAGGATTATTCTCTCTCTAGAATATCAATAATAGGATGTGAATTACAAAGTAAAAGGGGAGGGAAACAATCCTTATGAAGCAATCCATTTGTTCTCAAATTCCAATGGCCAAGATTTATCCTCAGTGCCTCCTCTCGTCCTCCTCTTCTAGAAGAGAGAACCTTACGATATGGATGAAATCGTTGGTGATGAATGGAAACGGTTGTACTGTCTACAACTCTGATGGCCACATTGTTGCGCGCCGAACAACAACCAAATAGAGGAAACCCTAGATCTCAAATGCAAAAGAACAATTCACCAACAACAAATAACACACAATCCTAGAGAAAGAGCACAAATCAGATTTAACGAGGTTCGGCCTTTTCGCCTACGTCCTCGGGGCAAGAAAAGAGAGAGGTTTCTATTGATTTTTTGTGAATCAATCAATGTTTTCAGCAATGGTAATGAATAGAGCTCTGCCTCTTTCATTCACTACTCACAAAACCCTAGAAATCTGCACTTAACCTAAACAGACTTCTAATTCAGCACTTTCCCGAAACAGCCCGACCCGACTATCGGTCGACCGGTCGGTCGACCGACCATATGCACCGGTCGACCGGGCCGGTCGACTGGGCCGGTCGATCGGGCCTAACCGAGAGTTAGGCACTTTCAGTCGGTCGACCGCTCTCCTTCTGCGGTCGACCGGACCAGTCGACCGCTACTCCTTTGTGCATGTTGTGCACGTCGGTCGACCGGACCGGTCGACCGATCTGCTGCTGCGGACGGTCGACCGGACCGGTCGACCGTTCTCCTGCTGATTTGGCTGCTGTGCTGATCTGATCCTCGTCGACTTGTGCTGATCATCGTCGACTTCCTCTCTCTTCCTACAATTCTCCACCTCGGTGAAGATTCCTCTAAATCTGAGCCGAACTGACATACTAACCATCGACTCGAAAGTGGCTGCACCAGTGTGGTTGCCTACGTATCCTGCCCAAGGGATCAAGCCATCCGTAGTTCATCCAAAAGGAGCTTAAACAAGCTACATGAAGGACTTGGAGTAAAGCCTTGCAATGTGCAAACTTGACTCCTGACACCACCTTGGTAAGCATGTCGGTGGGATTCTCCGATGTGTGAATCTTCAGCAGCTCAATATCACCCTCATCTAGAATCTCCCGAATAAAATGGAATCTGACGTCGATATGCTTCGTCCGTGCATGATATACCTGGTTCTTGGCTAAATAACTAGCACTCATACTGTCACAGTTAATCTTTAGAAGATCCTGATCCACCCCCAAGTCATCAAGCAAGCCTTGAAGCCAAATTACCTCCTTCATAGCCTCCATCATGACCATATACTCGGCCTCTGTGGTAGACAATGCGACGGTAGACTGTAGTATGGAGCGCCAACTCACTGGTGCTTGAGAGAATATAAAGACATACCCTGTTGTAGACTGGCGCTTGTCAAGGTGAACAGCATAATCGGAATCTACATATCCGATACCTGCTTCCATGTGGAGTCCTTCTCAAATACCAGACCAACATCAATGGTACCTTTGATATACCTTAGAATCCACTTCACTCTCTCCCAATGACCCTGTCCCGGATCATACATATATCTACTGACCATAGAGACAACTTGTGACAGATCTGGTCTCGTACACACCATAGCGTACATAAGACTACCGACTGCGCTAGCATATGGGATGTGAGTCATGTACTCACGTTCTTCAACATTCTTTGGAGACATCTTAGCAGATAATTTGAAATGAGGAGCCAGTGGTGTACTTACAGACTTCGCATCCTTACCGATGTTGAACCTCTGAAGTACCTTTTGCAAATACCCCTTCTGTGTCAAGCTCACCCTGCCAACCCTTCGGTCTCTTGTGATTTTCATGCCTAGCACCTTCCTTACTTCACCAAGATCCTTCATCTCAAACTCTGAAGATAGATCCCTCTTCAGTGCATCAATCGCAGATTTAAACCTTGAAGCAATAAGCATATCATCTACATACAAAAGTAAATAGATATACTCCCCTGTCAGTAGCTTGTTGTAGTACACACATGGGTCATAGTGGCTGCGTGTGTACTTTTTCCCTCTGATGAAGCTGTCGAACCGCTTGTACCACTGTCTTGGAGACTGCTTTAGTCCATACAGCGACTTCTTCAGCTTACACATCATTTCTTCTTTCCCTACAGTCTTGAACCCTGTTGGCTGAGTTATGTAGATCTCTTCATCTAGATCGACGTGGAGAAAGGCGGTCTTTACATCAAGTTGATCAAGGTCCAACTCGTACTGTGCCACCAAAGCCAATAAGATACGAATTGACGAATGCTTTACAACAGGTGAAAATACCTCATTGTACTCAATTCCTTCCCTCTGAGCATAGCCTTTTGCTACCAATCTGGCCTTGTAGCGCACCGTATCTTCATGATGAGATCCTTGCTTCTTGGCATATACCCACTTACAGCCTATCGCTTTCTTTCCTTTGGGCAACCTAGTGAGTTCCCAAGTGTCGTTCTTGTAGAGAGACTTCATCTCTTCTTCCATGGCTTCTTTCCACATCTTCGACTCCGAACTGATTTTAGCTTCTCTGAAGGTGGACGGGATAGCCTCAACGACCGGAAGTGCATATGCTACGATCATATCTGTAGTGAGCCAACCTGGTTTCCTTGTTTTCTTCTTGGTCTTTCAACTGCAATAGAGTCAGGAACATTACCCATGACCTGTTCTTGACCTTCTTCATTATCAGCATATTCTTTAACTGCTTGATCATTACCCTGTGTCACCCTAGGTATGATCCTCACCGATGCTGAACTTTCTAGAGATGGTGGTTTTGCATCATTCTCCACTTGCTGCGATACCTCCTTGGTCTTGCTAGTCTCCACCTGCTGAGAGACCTTAGGCTTCAACATAGAAGCCTCATCAAAAGTGACATCCCTGCTGAGAAGAAACTTCTTGTCCATTGGATTCCAGATCTTGAACCCTTTAATTCCCCTCTTGAAACTGACGAACACACCCTTCTTTGCTCTTGGGTCTAACTTATCATCTTTGACATGATAATAGGCTAGACAACCAAACACCCTTAGCAAATCATAGTCAGCAACTGTTTTTTCCGACCAAACCTCGAGAGGAGTTTCCCCCCCTATCGTAGATGACGGCAGCCTGTTCACAAGGTAGCATGCATATGCCAAAGGCTCAGCCCAGAAGTTCTTCGATAAACCGGCATTGGACAACATACACCGGACCTTCTCTAGCAAAGTCCTGTTCATCCTCTCTGCTACCCCATTCTGTTGCGGTGTCTCCCTTACTGTGAAGTGTCTCTCTATGCCCTCATCAAGACATAGCAGAAGGAAAGGATCGGACTTGTATTCTCCTTCATTATCTGAACGGAGGACCTTGATTTTCTTTTCTGTACTTCTCTCCAAGTTCTTCTTCCACTTCACAAACAGTTCTTGGACTTCCCCTTTGTGTCTCATGGTATATACCCAGCAACGCCTAGAATAATCATCAATAAACGACACAAAGTAATGGTTACCTCCAATTGATGCAGTCTTGGTAGGTCCCCAAACATTAGTGTGAACATAGTTTAGAATCCCCTCGGTGCAATGTGTTGCTGTGCCGAACTTCACCTTGGTCTTCTTCCCGATGATACAGTGTTCACAGAATTCCATCTTGCAGGTTCCGGCACCCTTCAATAACCCTTGCCTTGTAAGAGTTTGCAACGACTTTTCTCCTGCATGTCCCAGCCTCATGTGCCACAGCCTGGTTGAGTCTTCATCTAAACTGGTAGAAGCCGCCACTTGTCCTGTAACAGTACTACCATTCAAGTAGTAAAGATTGTTCCTGCGATCGGCCTTTAATACCACCATCGAGCCTTTGGTCATCTTCAGGACTCCTTTCTTAATTGATACCACAAGGCCCAATGACATTAAAGCTCCAACAGAGATTAGATTTCTCTTCAATTGAGGTACATACCTCACTTCCTTCAGTTCCCTTACCATCCCATCAAACATCTTTATCTGGATTGTCCCTATACCCTCCATGATACATGGATGATCATCGCCCATAATGACTGAACACCCCTCCAGCTTCTCAAAGTTAGAAAACCATTCCCTATTAGGACACACATGGTATGTAACGCCAGTATTCAGAATCCACTCATTTGCTCCTGAGTAGCCAACGATGAGAGTAGTGACTGAGAATGAGAAAACCGACGAGTCTGAGTCTGATCCACCTGTCTGTGAGTTACTGCTATGAGTATTAACCACCTTTGCAAGATTTGCCTCAGTCTTCGACTCCTTCTTCTTCCCTTTGAACTTTAGACAGTCAACCTTCCAGTGTCCTAATTCTCTACAGAAGGCACACTGGTTCTTCCAATTTTACCCCCAGTCTAGTAGGAACTATCTCATCGCTGTCATGTCCAGTACATCATCTCTGAATATCGGTTCATTATTTTAGTGATTCCAATCTGTCACGTCTAGTCAATCGCCTCGGAACAGACGGATCACTATATCCAATTTATCCTTTTTATCATCAGCAGATTCTATTTCGGTCTATCAAAATCATATTCAATTTTTTGTAGTCTATTTGTTAACTAAAACAAGAAGCCCCAAGGGATAACTTCGCACGAAAGCTTGCAAAAGATACCTTTTAGTTTCTAATTTCGCTAGGCGAAACTAAAGGGAAATTAATGCCCTACATTCTAATGGAATCAAAATCGAGGGAGTAAAACTCCATGAGATCACCAATTTCTGGTGAATCTCCTTGAATCCCCAGCAAATTAGACAGAATTGGCTCACAAAAGAGAACTAAAATCTCTAAGAGGACAAGAGCCCTACCGGCTTTAGGTCGTTAATGGCCGGAGAGGCGGTGACTGCCGCCTTAGAGGTCGCAACCTCCTTGCCTAGGTCTGCTTAGGTGCCATAAGATCATAAGTTGATCAGAAGAAGATGAAGAAAAGAGATTTTATCTCTAAAACTCTCAAAAATTCTAAAAAGAAGATAACTTCTCTAAGAACTCAGCCAATAGGTTTTTATAGACACTGCTGTGTCTAGCTTCGCCTCCTAAAAAGGAGTGCCAGCTGTCATTCCAAAAAACTAAAACAACAATTGGAGGGTAAACCCTCTACAACGAAGATATTTAGATTCGCTTCATTTAAGCTTTGCATAGGCTACACTTAACCTCGCACATGCAAGCTATCTTTAGCTTTTCTTTGCATGGAACTTTAGTTCTATGATGGACTAGCTTTGCATAAAGCTTTAGCTTCACTTGAAGCTTACTCCCATGGAGTTTCTAGATTAACCAATCTGACTATCTAGCTAAAAGCGCACCTGCAATAAGTCTGATTGACTTTCCTAAGCACTGTTAAAATTTAGGTCAAGAGCTTCAAGTTCAAAGTATTTCAAAATCTATATCAATTCATTACAGATTTGTGAAAACTTTAAAGAGAATTTTGTTGACACTCCAAAAAGAAAAACTCTCAAATTGCTCTTCAACCAGTCTGAACTTTGCCTAACTTGTCGACACTTTCAAAAAATGAGTCGCAGACAAGCTGATGACCAATTTCTAAAGGAATCCTTCTTGACCCTGATATAGTCAAGGCCATCCAGAGTATGCAATCTCTAAAGACCCTCAAAGAGCTCAGAGGTCTACAAGACAGACTTGCCTATATATGAAGATTCATTGTAAATCTCTTGGATTATTGCCAACCGTTCACACGGTTAATGAAAAAAGATGTCTCTTTCATATGGGATGAGGCTTGTCAAAAAGCTTTCGAGGATATCAAAAAATATCTCACCAAGCCTCCGGTCCTGGTAGCTCCCATTTCGAGAAAACTGTTTTTACTCTATATAAGAGTTATGGACCATTTTTAGGTGCTCTGCTCACGCAAAAAAAATGACGAAGGATCTGAAAAGCCATCTATTATGTAAACCGAACTTTAATCGGGGCAAAATCTTGGTACAATCCAGTCGAGAAAGAATGTCATGCGCTCGTCTTCGTTGTCCAGAAGACACGATATTATTTGGTTGGCCAAATCATACATGTCATTTCAAAAGTCAATCCCCTACGGATCCTCATGACGAAGCGAGGATCCCTGAACTCTAGATTGGTTAATTGAGCCATATTGTTGTCCCAATATGACATGACTTTCGTACCCCAGAAGGCAATCAAGGTCAAGCCTTCGCAGATTTCTTAGCAGTTCATCCAGTTTCGGAGACTTCAAAGCTACATGAAAATATCCCGGACGAGGTAATCGAAGCCACCATGACTTTAAGAGATAATATATGGCAAATGTTCTTTGATGGTACGTCAAGAACAGGCTCTAAGGGCGAAATTATTGCCAGAGTGGGGGTAGTGTTTGTTTCTCCAAAAGACCACATCCTCCCTCACGCCTTCTCATTAACGGAACCATATTCCAATAATATGGCTGAATACAATGCCATGTTCATCGGCCTTCAGCTCGCTTAACAAATGGGGGTAACATATCTCGAAGTCTATGGTGACTCCAAGTTGATCGTCAATCAGATCAAAAGAGAGTATGAGTTCGACATGAAGACCTAATACCTTATCCCATGCAGCCATCCAATTGGCTAACATTTGATGGCTTCTACATCAGCTATGTGTCTCATTTTCAAAACACAAAAGCAGACGCTCTAGCTATGATTGCAGCTACGTTGGCTTTACCAACTGATACCAGTTACTGTCTCACGGTAACTACTTGTCATCTTTTTTGTCCGAAGTTCAGTTTAGAAATTAGCGAAGTTCATACAATCTCAACGCACTTCGAACCTAGAGATTGGCGATTTCTTATTATCGACTATGCCTTACATGACATATTACCCGATGACTCCAAGGAGGCAGCTTTCATTCGACAAAGGTCCCCTCATTTATATTATGACCCAAAAGTGAAGACATTTTACCGTCTTTCATATGATGGTATACTCCTTCGCTGCCTATCCAATTCAAAGACACATGAAGTACTTAAAGAAGCTCATGATGTCAAATGCGGTGCCCATCAGCCAGGTCCAAAGCTTAAAGGCCCAATGCACAGGCTTGGCTATTATTTGCCAATAATGATCGCTAACTCAGTGCAGTAAGCAAAACGGTGTAGAGCCTATCAAATCCACCCGAATTTCATACACCAACCCTCAGAGCTACTCCATCCAACAATCGCTTCATTGCCCTTTGAAGCCTAGGGAATCGATGTCATAGGACCTATCAGTCCTCCATCGGCAAGAGGTCATTAGTTTATCCTCACAATAACCGATTACTTTTCAAAGTTGGCGAAAGTTGTACCGCTCGTTGAAGTTAAAACAAGTAATATTATTAGCTCCAACAAACACCATGTCATCCACCGATTTGGTGTCCCTAAGAGGATCATCCACGATAACGGTCCTCAATTTGCGAGCCAATCGTTTTATCGGTTCTATGATAAGTATCGAATTCAGAATATGACCTCAACAACTTATAACCCCGCCGCTAATGAGTTAGAAGAAGCATTCAACAAGACAATTATTAAGCTTCTTAAAAAGTTTCTCTGCAAGCAAACGAGATTTGAATGAAAAGCTTAGAGAATGTCTTTGGGCCTATCGAACGACAGCCTGAACCCCTACAGGCAATACGCCTTTCTCTCTAGTCTATGGGGTGTGAAACACTCATACCCTTGGAGATTCAAATATTGTCACTTCGTGTTCCTCTAACAACCAAGATGACAGACGGAGACAACTATCGGCTATGTCTCCAAGAGCTTGAAGCGCTGGACGAGAAATGGCTACAGGTTCAACAACGTATTGAGCTATATCAGGCTCGAATTTCAAAAGCCTTCAATAAAAAGGTCAAAGCTAGAGTCTTTCAGAAAGAAGACTTAGTCTTAGTTGTCAGACGCCATGGTCATGACACACAAGACCAAAAGTAAGTTCCAACCAAAGTGGGCAAGGCCTTTTGTAGTAGAGACAGTCTACTCAAACGGAGCTTATCGCCTTGTAAATCCAAATAGTGACATGCTCATGATGCCGATCAATGATAAATTCCTGAAGAAATATTATCCATAATCACATTAATACTACACCTCTGATCATCAAGTCAGGTTCAGCTAACTATTTTATTCCTTAATAGAATCAATTCTCCAAGCGGAATTTTGTTCATTCCGCCGAGGAATCATATGAGGAATTAATCCTCAATGCGAGCATAGTAGTCCTCATCAATCGACGACCGCTCATCCAACTTCTACAACACTCGATCAATAACCTTCGTTAAGAGATGCTCCTCTCGATCTTCCAAAGTCTGTTGTATAAGGAAAGGCAGGATCTTATTGAACAATGGGCTGATCCCCTCGCCAGTAAAATCCCAAAGTGACATCGTCATCGAACTGCTATCCATGATTCTCTTCAGGAATAGCATAAAGCGGTATACCTAACGGTGTAGGAGTAGCCAACAACTTCCTCGTTGGAGTTTTAATCAGCACATAAGAAGCTAGTGAAATTCTCTAGCGGAGCTTTCCAATTGAAGCTGAAGTCTCCTTACAATGGATATGAACAGTATCCTCTTCCAAACGAACTCTGTTTTCGTTTCTTCTTGGAGTTCTTATCGTCATGTTAATGATTAACTCTGATAAACTTCTCCGAAACTCTATAATGAACACTCAATTCTCTTATGAGATTTTCTCTCATTCCCCAATGAGTTTTTTAGTTGTCATACTAATGATTACCTCTGACAACTTTAAAATTCCACAAGGAACGTTAATTTTCCCATGGAGTTTGTACTTACTTTTTAATTCCCAACGAGATTTTAGAAGTCATCTGTGGAGTGAAAACTCAGAAAGTACACCATATTATTTAAAGTAACATTATAATCCAATGCCTTTGATGCCTAAAGATAGAGGAAAAAGTTGGCTTTTAAGCCCAACGAAAAGTCCTTGACAACTAATGCTAAGGGGAATAGCATGGCTAGTCCAACTTAAGCGGTAGTTGGTAAAAGCATATCAAATCCCTCCATATAGCTGAAGATTTGTTAAAAATCCTAAGGAATCTGATCCCACCTTTTTCTTTAAAATTCCTTACCAATTCTCTTTCATGAAATGGTAGGACCACAAAAACTGTATTCATTTTCCTAATGAGATAAGTTACAGATCAAAACTGTCACATTAACATTATACCTCTGATAATAAAACTTCAACATCCCTATCAGATCAAACTTCACTTATCATTCTCTTCACAGAATAATGGTCCATTTAAATTAATGTTATATTCATCATCACACTTCTAACAGTAAATGAATCTTTGTCAAGTTAATATCACACTTCTGACAAGTTATTTTTAATCTCCAAGAAAATAATTATCACGTTAAACAATTACCTCTGACAATTTCCTAAAAATTCCCCGGGAGTCGCGAATATCACGTTAATGATTACCTCTGACAGCTCCCTATAGATTCCGCATGGAGTCTCAGGGAATGCCAATTTTCCTATTAACTTCTCAATGTAGTTCTTGTTGTCAAGTTAACACAACTACCTCTAAACAATGAATTGTGAACCTGCTGTCTCTTAGTTGGTAATGTCCATATTACTTCTGAATTGACGGGTGCCCAGGTTCAGTTCACCTTTGCACTTCCCACTGGGCTAGCTGTCAAGTTAATATGACTACCTCTCACAGCGGATTTGAAATTTAGTGTGCCTTAGTCTATCACGTTGCTACACCTCTGAATAAATGGGTCCCTAAAACTGGGTTCACTCATTGTTTGTTGTTATGTCCAGTTCTTCATCTCTGAACAACAAATGCTTTTGAGTTTGGTAATTTCAAATTGGTTATATCCAGTTCATCACCCCTGAACTGACAGATAGCCAAATCTCATCATCTAGTCCATTGCGGACTTTTCTTTTGTCGTTATGTCCAGTCTACCACCTCTGAATGACAAAAATTCAAGTTTGATAATTCTTAATCAGTCATGTCTAGTTCGTCACCTTTGAACTGAACGATTCTAAATTTTACCCCCAGTCCAATAGGGACTATCTCTTTGTCGTTATGTCTAGTTCGTCACCTCTGAAAGATAGGGCTCCGAGTCTGGTGACTCCTAGTCGATTATGTCCAGTCAATTACCTCTGAACTGACAGATGCCTAGAGTCTCCCTCTTTCAATCTCTGTTACGCACATAAGGCCTCTGAATAATAGATTCCTTTTTATGGTACTCAAACTGTTATGTTCAGTTTATCACCTCTCAACAGACGAGTCCAGAGCCCCGTTCTCCTTTCCCCTGTCAGGACCGTAAGTTCTTTCTATCAAGTTAATACGACTACCTCTGAACAATGAATTGTGAGCTTGGTGTTTCTTAGTCGGTCATGTTCATGTTACCTCTGAATCGATAGGTACCCAGATTCAGTTCACTTTTGCAGTCTCCAGTGGGCTCTCTGTTAAGTTAATACGACTATTTCTGACAGCAGATTCAGAATTTAGCGTGTCTTAGTTTATCACATTGCTACATCTCTGAAATGGGTCTCTAAAGTTCGGATTGACCTATTGTTTGCTGTAATGTCCAGTCTTTCACCTCACGCTTTTGATTTGGTAATTTCAAATCAGTTATTGTAGGCTGTCTAAAAATGACTAACCAGGCAAGCCATCAAAGAAGCAGTCTTAAACATTAGACGCAGGGACTGAAGCCCGCGTCTCAACTTCAAGACGCGTCAGCCTGAAGCCCGCGTCTCAACTTCAAGACGCGTCGGCCTGAAGCCCGCGTCTTAACATCAAAGCGCGTCGGCCCGAAACCCGCGTCTCAATATCAAGGCGCGTTGGCTCGACGCCCGCGTCTCAGCATCCAAGACGCAAGGGACTGAAGCTCGCGTCTCAGCATCCAAGGCGCGTCCGGCATGAAGCTCGCGTCTCAGCATCCGAGGCGCGTCCGGCATGAAGTCCGCGTCTCAGCATCAAGGCGCGTTTAGTCTGAAATCCGCGTCTCAGTTGCAATCGCCCAGATCGTGGGGAGTCAGTTACCGCGCGTATGGCGGGTAGTGGCCCTCATTCAGGCGCATTTTTAGGGGGCACGATCACCCCCTAAGACCCCTATAAATAGCCCTGTTGGCTATGGTGGTGGGGGGATTTTGGTCGATTGGTGGAAGATTTGAATCCAAAGGGTCAGAAGATCAAGGCATCGAGAGAGAGAAGCCCGACGTCGACGACCGAGAGAGAAGAGATTCTTCAACAGGCTTACTGAGTACTAGCCTATCTTCGCCTACCTCCTCTTTGAGAGTTTGGTAGCCGGAGCTGAGTTACTCCCCTACCGGCCGAAGAGAAGACCCCCGACGGTCCAGGACGGTCATCTGGTCAACGGAGAACGAGATTCACTCTCCATCGCCACACGAAGAACCCAGATTTAAACAAAGGGAAGATTCAAGCATCCTCCCTCCCTTGTAGTCGGAATATTGTTTTGTTGTAATCTTTCAACTGATTCAAGGAAATTTTACGGCGAAATCTCTTTTCCGCACCGAACAAGAGATGGCGACTCCGCTGGGGACTACATTCGTGACCGATGAGCACATCGTGGTGCAGGATGACGTTCTCCGTAAGGGGAAGGTGGTCGAATCACTCGTCGTTGAGTTCGACCAGGCGAAGTATGAGGAGTTTCTCTCGTCTGGCTCCAAGAGCCCCAAGACCCGCGTCTGCCGCAGGGTCTCAACGACGCAGCCTCCCGAAGCCCAATCTGTGGCTCAACCAGGCGCTGCTGTCACCCTCTGTGCCGCGCCCAGTTCACGCGTCAACGCCTCCTCGAAGGCCCGCGTAACATCCAACGCCTCTGCTGCGATCAACCGCGACGCGCAGAACCCACGCGCCAACGCCTCTCTGAAGGCCCGCGTAGTCCACGGCACAACTGTTGCTGCGATCGACCGCGTCTCGCATAACGCCCGCGTCTCGCGCGACGCCCGCGTCTTGCAGAACGCCCGCGTCTCGCACAACGCCCGCGTCTCGCGTGACGCCCGCGTCTTGCAGAACGCCCGCGTCTCGCAGAAACCCCGCGTCAACGTCTCCCAAGAGACCCGCGTGGTGAACAGCCCTGGTTCTTCAAACCAGGAAGTTGTTGGCTTCTCTCCTCCTCCTCGACGCAATCGAAATGCCGAGCGTCGACAAAGACGACGCGCGCGTCAACACTCGGTTGGAACCGATGGTTCTCTGACTGGGGTTGGACGCGGCGTTCAATACGATGCCTTGCCCGCACCTCGACCAGTGCGAGAAATCCGCGTTTGGCGACCCAAACGCGAGACTCAAGTTGAGTCTGCTGGAGATCAACTTGCCAAACGCCGAAGCGAAGTTTCTGCGTCTCATCAAACGCAGGACGCATGCGTTCCCAGGCGTGGGGCCCAGCAGCCCATTATCTTCCAAGTCCCTCTGCTTCAACGCAGCGGACAACAGTGCGAGAACCGCGTCTCGTCTCAACAGAGACGCCAGACGCGCGAAATCTCCCAACAGTGCGACGACCGCGTCTCGTCTCAACAGACGCGCGTGACGCCCCAAGTGTCGCTGCCCCAACGCAGTGAACAACAGTGCGGCGACCGCGTCTCGTCTCAACAGAGACGCCAGACGCGCGTAACGTCCCAAGTCTCTCTGCTCCAACGCAGCAGACTGCAACGCAAGGACCGCGTCTCGTCTCAACATAGACGCCAGACGCGCGGAACGCAACAGCGTGACCACCGCGTTTCTGAGACCTGCGTTCAGACAGCGCACAACACGACTGCCCCCGTCTTCCACATTGTGAGGCCAGTCTATTTAATCCCCCACCCACGGATTTGAGGGATTATTTGACAAGGAAAAGAAGTGCCAATCAGGCCACTTCTTCTTGCTGCTGTCAACAACTTATCCAGATGCTTTCCGGATGCCATTGCGAATCAGGCGTTCACCAGCCGTCTTTGATTAGACAGCTGACCCTGATTCCCCGTCAGCTAAAAGAAGACGCTCCCACCGAAGGAGAACCTTCCCTGACGTTGAGTACCCGGAGCTTACTGCATATATGACAAGCAGAGGCAGGGGAAAACAACCTATGGTCAATTCAGAGGGGTCAGACTCTGAGCCAGAAGGGTGTATCGACACACCGTACCCGGACTGGAGCCATCACCCAATTGACTACAATGCCCTATCCCGCGGCATTAGGGAAGATGATTCTCACTCAGTTGTGATAGAATCATGGGCTTCGAATTCTTCCGGTGGAAAGGAGGTTTCCGCCTACATGGCAGATGCTCCTGAGGACACAGCAAATACTCCCGAGGAGACAACTAAGTACTTGGCCCGGATGCAGAAGCACCAAATGGAAGTACTCTCCTCTCAGCAGAGAACCATTGACGACCTCAAGCATATGCTTGAGAAATTGCTTGACGAGAGGGCAAGATCTCCTCCCAGAAGGCCAAGAGCTAGAAGGGGAAGAGGAGGAAGTCCACCCTCTGATCCTTCCGATGGGACACGACGATCCACTCCTTCGAATGTGTCCAGACCTTCAGCACATGCAGGAAGCAACCCAGATTCGGAGAACGCTCAAAATCAAAGAATGAGCCTATTGGAGCGACGACTCAATGCCCTTGCTAGTCGTAAAGATCTCCAAGAAGCTGGAGTGGTCCGACCGTATCCGGCCGAGTGGGACTTAGTCCCGTACCCTCCTAGATTCAAGGCTCCAACTCTCCAAGCATTCGACGGAAAGGGGTCGCCCAACCAGCATGTCTACTACTTCAAATCCCAAACTGGGAATGTGGTAGATAACGATGCCATCCTGGCACGTCTATTCATCGGCACCCTGAAAGGGTTAGCCTTTGAATGGTTTATGAAACTCCCTGAAGGTTCAATCAAGAACTGGGGCGACTTGGAGAAGCTGTTCCTAACACGCTTCTTCGAAGATGATTCGGAGGTTACCATGCCTACCCTTTTAGCTACCAAGCAACGAAAGGGAGAGTCCGTTAAGTCTTTCGTAGAAAGATTTCGGAACACGGCACTCCGATGTCCAAGCGGCATGACCCAGGCCACCCTGGTGGAAACATGTCGCCACAATCTCCAAACCTCACTCCTCGCTCAGATAGGAGTTGCTGAAAGCCGCACCTGGAAACAGTTAGTCCAGCAAGGTGAACAGGCTGAGGAGATTGTCGCCCGCGTCAGAGCGGAAGAAGGCAGGCCTAGGCCAGAAAGGTCGACAAGGCGGGCGCCAGACACATCCCTCCAAACCAAACGGAAGGATAACTTGGCAACGGAGACCAAATCTCCCGTCAAGCCTCAACCAGGCAGAGCAGGTGGCTCTTCCAGCCAACCCCGCGCCAACAAACAATATTCCTTCAAGGAGGAACATGTCGACTCGCTCTTCAAATTACTCAACAAGAGCAATCGACTGAAGCTCCCTGAAATCAGGCGCCCAGAAGAAGTCGGCAAGACCGACAACCCCAACTACTGCCTGTACCATAGGATGCTCGGACACCCTACCAAGAGCTGCTACATCTTCAAGGACGTCCTTCAAGCCCTAATTGACGCCGAGGTATTAAGACTCCGACCGGAACAGAAACAGAGGGCGGCCAACATGACATCGGCACTCCACTTCGGGACACGACCCCCGATGCCCGTGGGAGTGATATCTGTCCCGAAAGGAGAATTGAGAGTGGTCAACACAGACCCTCATCAGCAGCAGGAGAAGGGCTTGGTCCCGGTCCCTACACCTGAAGGAGGAATCATGTGGGTCCACCCTGACCTCGTTGACGAGCAGCAATGGACGACTGTGACCAACAGGAAGTCCAAAGGCAAGGGGAAGGCATCATCTTGCCACGTGATCTGCGCTTCTTCCCGGGAAGCAGACGCTGATGTTCCTTCGCTGACCGACTCAGAAGAGGAGACAATGGTCCTGGCGGCAGAGCCCAACCAACCGACATCAGGCACCCGCTCAGGGCAGGCGTACTTGAAGCAGTACGGCGAAAAGGCGGTGGTCCCTCCTCAACCAGCTGTAGAGCCAGCTCAGCCCTCCACAAAACCATCCGTGGAGAAACAGAAAGAAACTCGGTTTTCTCGGGTTCTTTCAAGAAGTGCAGCGGAAGGATCTTCGACACCTTCGACACCTTACCGCTTCGATGTGCTGGCTCAGTTAGCCAACATCCCGGCACGCATTACCTTGTATGAGCTCCTGAGGCTATCTAAGTCAACCAGAGAGGCTCTACAAGAAGCCCTGACGAACGCTGAGGTCTTTCTGACCCACGTACCAAGAGAGAAAGATGTAGAGGATTGCCTCCACACCTCTCCAAATGTTCCCTGCATTTCCTTCACAGCAGACGACATGCAGGTTAAAGGAAAGCATGACCGACCCTTATACTTCACGGGGTATATTGGGTCATCCGAGGTGAACCGCATTCAAGTAGACCCTGGGTCCGCACTAAGCATCATACCTCGCCGGGTCATGCAATTTCTGGGCATTCCTACTCATCGTCTGAGCCCTACCCAGACGACTATTTATGGGTTTAATGCCAACAGCTCCCGCCCGATGGGGAAGATCAAGCTCAAATGCCGGATCGGGAGCCTCAAATCGGAAGTGACGTGTTATGTCATTGACGCTGACACTTCCTATAAACCTGTTGCTGGGACGACCATGGATCCACCAAAACTCCATCGTTCCCTCCACTCTCCATCAAGTCATGAAATACATTGACGAGAGCGGACAGGTTCGAACGTTGATCGCCGAAAGGCATCCGTTCAAGGGGGTCGAGAACTATTTCACAGATTCCCTCTTATATGAGGAGAATAATGGAACCCCGCAACCAGAGGAACCAGACTCTGGTAATGAAGCTGACACCGAGCCCGAAGAAGAAGAGTGCCTGTGGGAGTTAGAACCACTTGTAAAGAGCACTAATAAGCTCGATGTTGATACCGCCGACGATACAGGCGGTTGGTATATTAACGAAGATTTAGATTTCGCGTATTTTCCTGTGTGTGAATCTGAGTCAATACCGTCGGATACTAGCACCGACATGGGCGAGGATGTATGGTCGGCAATGGATGCTCTGACATCATTGCATGTACCTATAAAATCATCCTTCGGGACGTACCATGATGATGGTGACGCGCAAGAATCTTCATTTATGGTTCCAGCCATACAAAAGGGCCAGAGACCTATCCTCTTTGGACGAATCATGTCTGAACCAACGCCCCATGAAGAATCAGAAGGCGAGGATGAATCCCCCCAGTTCGATCATTATGAACCGAGAACGCTCAAGATGATGAAGCGTATGGGGTACGATCTAATCAACAGGCCCGGGTTAAACTTCGGCAAAGGAAGGAGATCATTGCTTCGATCTTTTGTACCGAAAGGGAAAACACCTGACTATTATCATCAGACCCGCAGGGGGTTGGGCTATGTATCAACTCCAGTGCCGTCAGCCTCTGATTCTGAGGAACCATCAGGCCATGATCACTCTTCAGACGCGTCATCGTGGGAATCAGATGTCAGTATTGGCAACATCTTCAAAGGGCTTTCAGTAAACATGGTTTCAACAAGCCATCTGGAAGACGAAGACGAAGAAATGATCCAGTCGGATACAGACCCCTGGATCAAACATCTGAATGCTCTCTGGGATATCCGCTTTGAACAGCGTGAGCCACCTACAGAAGACAAGGTTGTCCAGATCAACCTAGGAGATGAAGCTAACCCCAAGCCCATCTTCATAAGTGACGGCCTGTCACCATCAGAGAAGGATGATCTAATATCTCTTATACAAGAGTATATAGACGTCTTCGCCTGGAATTACGAGGACATGCCTGGACTTGATCCTCAAGTGGCTACGCACCGCCTCAACATCAGTCCGGACGTAAAACCCGTCAAGCAACAACAGCGACGGTTTCGTCCCGAAATAATGGAGGCCATTCAATCAGAAGTCAAGAAGCTTATTGAATCCGGCTTCATCAGGGAGGAACAACATCCCGACTGGGTAGCTAACATTGTCCCCGTTGCTAAGAAGAACGGGAAGATCCGGATCTGCATCGACTTCCGCGATCTAAACGAGGCCTGCCCAAAGACGAATTCCCATTGCCAATCACAGATGTCATGATTGACAATACCTGCGGATTCGAGCGAATGTCCTTTATGGACGGATTCTCAGGTTACAATCAAATCAAGATGTACCCTGATGACGAAAAGCATACCTCCTTCAGGACACCTCTAGGAATATACTGCTACACCGTCATGCCCTTCGGTCTAAAGAATGCAGGGGCAACATACCAAAGGGCTATGAATGCCATTTTCCACCAGCAGATACGCAAAACAGTGGAGTGCTATGTCGATGACATTGCGGTGAAAAGCCGCACTAAAGGCGATCACATAGCGGACCTAAAGGTGGTCTTTGATATCATGCGGGCTCATCAATTGAAGATGAATCCCACCAAGTCTTTCCTGGGGGTAGCCAGCGGAAAATTCCTAGGGTTTGTTGTAACCTCTACCGGAATTCATTTGGATCCAGAGAAGGTTCGCGCCATTCAGGAAATGCCACCTCCAAGAAGCCTCAGGGAGCTCAGAGGATTGCAGGGACGACTGGCATACATCCGCAGATTTATTTCAAATCTCTCCGGAAGATGCCAACCCTTCGCTAAGCTGATGAAGAAGGGAGTCTCGTTCATATGGGATGACGCTTGCCAGCAAGCATTCGAGGAGATCAAACGATACCTCACCCAACCACCAGTACTTGCAGCTCCGGTATCCGGAAAGCCCTTCCTGGTGTACGTCCGATCGATGGATCATTCTTTGGGAGCTCTACTAGCTCAGAATGATGACCAAGGACGAGAACAAGCGATCTACTACCTCAGTAGAACAATGATCGGGGCCGAACATCGATACAACCCGATCGAGAAGGAGTGTTTGGCCTTGGTGTTCGCTATTCAGAAAATGCGACACTATCTGGTAGGCCAAACTATAAATGTCATATCAAAAGTCAACCCCCTGAGGTTGCTTATGACAAAGCCTTCATCATTGAATGGCCGACTGGCGAAATGGGCTATACTGCTCTCTCAATATGAGATGCACTTCCTGCCACAGAAGGCCATTAAAGGACAAGCGGTGGCGGACTTCTTAGCTGAACACCCAGATCCGAGGGTAGCCAAACTTTATGAGGATCTCCCAGATGAGGTCGCTGAAGTATGCCTGACTCAGGCAACATTCGAAGGACAAGTGTGGCAACTTTTCTTCGATGGTGCATCAAGGGCAAGCCCAAAGGGACACACAGTAGCGGGGGTAGGAGTAGTACTCGTCTCCCCACAAAACTACGTGATCCCCCGGGCTATCTCGTTAACCGAACCCTGTTCCAACAATGTGGCGGAATACAACGCTCTCCTGATTGGGATGCAATTCGCCGATGAGATTGGCGTTAAAAATCTCGAGGCATACGGTGACTCCAAACTCATCGTCAGCCAAGTTCGCGGAGAGTATGAGGTCAGACATGAAGATCTAGTACCCTACTACAACGCGACAATCCACACGGCGGAGAAGTTTTCAAACTTCTACATTGACCATGTGCCGCGAAGCCAAAATGCGCATGCAGATGCCCTCGCATCTCTCGCAGCTTCCCTAGCTCTCCCAGCTGGAGCAATGGAGAAAGTATTCGTCTATAGCCACGACTTATACTGTCCGAAAAGTCCCCCCGGAGACTACCCAGGGTCAACAGGAGATCGTCGCGGTAAAGAAACACTTGAAGTGTCAACCGCTCCAGAGCTTAAAGACTGGCGATTTTCCTATATTGATTATGTCTTATACGGCATCCTGCCTGAAGACACCAAAGAGGCGGCCGCCATTCGAAGGAAAGCCCCCAAATTCTACTATAATGCGATCACGCGAACACTGTATCGTCGATCGCATGACGGGATCCTACTCCGGTGCCTCTCATCAAAAGAGGCCCGCGAAATGTTGAAAGAAGCCCATGATGGCACATGTGGAGCTCACCAACCTGGTCCGAAGCTGGCAAACAGACTCCAAAGATTAGGGTACTACTGGCCCAAAATGGTCGCCGATGCCGTCGCTTACGCCAAAAGATGTCATGCCTGTCAAATACATGGCGATTTCATCCATCAGGCACCAGGGTACCTCCACTCTACGACCTCTACTTGGCCGTTTGAAATGTGGGGGATGGACGTGGTCGGCCCCATCAGCCCACCATCATCGAAAGGACATCGGTTCATTCTAGCAATAACCGATTACTTCTCCAAGTGGGCCGAAGCTGTTCCTCTAAAAGAGGTAAAATCGTCTAACGTGATCAAGTTCGTGAAACATCACGTTATCTATCGCTTCGGTGTGCCTCGGCGGATCGTCCATGACAATGGACCCCAGTTCATCAGCCAGGCTTTCCAGAGATTCTGTGCCAAGTTCAGAATCCAGAGTGTGTCTTCAACAGCATACTATCCTCCCGCCAACGGCCTCGCAGAAGCTTTCAACAAGACTATTGGCAAGCTTCTCAAAAAGTTCGTCTCAAAAAGTCAACGCGACTGGGACGACAAGTTAGGCGAATGCTTATGGGCCTATCGCACAACAGTGCGAACCCCGACAAAGGCCACGCCATTTTCCTTGGTGTACGGATGTGAAGCCGTGCTTCCACTCGAAATCCAAATTCCATCTCTACGCGTCGCCCTGACCGCCGAGATGACAACAGAGGAGAAGCATCGACAGCGACTCCAAGAACTGGAAGCCTTAGATGACAAGCGTCTGCAGGCCCAGCAGCAGATCGAGCTTTACCAAGCTCGCATTACCAGAGCCTTCAACAAGAAAGTCAAAGCGCGGACTTTCAAGAAAGGCGACCTTGTCTTAGCCGTCCGGAGACCCATGGTCATGACGCATAAGACGAAAGGAAAATTCCAACCCAAATGGGAAGGACCGTTTGTAGTAGAGTCGGTCTACTCAAATGGATCGTATCGCCTCATAACCTCGGATGGCGATACACTCATGATGCCAATCAATGGCAAATTCCTGAAGAAATACTATCCCTAGATGGTGTTCTTCTGCCGATCAAGTTAATACCACACCTCTGATCAAACATCCGACGCCTTCGACGGCTAAGGATAGAGGAAAACGTTGGCATTTAAGCCCAACATAAATCCTCGACAACTCATCATGCTGAGGGAAATAGCATGACTAGCCCAACTCAAACGGTAGTTGGTAAAGGCATCTCAAATCCGTTGATAGCTGAGGGTTTGCTAAAAATCCTGCCGATCAAGTTAAAACCACACCTCTGATCAAACATCCGACGCCTTCGACGGCTAAGGATAGAGGAAAACGTTGGCATTTAAGCCCAACATAAATCCTCGACAACTCATCATGCTGAGGGAATAGCATGACTAGCCCAACTCAAACGCATCTCAAATCCGTTGATAGCTGAGGGTTTGCTAAAATCCTGCGATCAAGTTAAACCACACCTCTGATCAAACATCCGACGCCTTCGACGGCTAAGGATAGAGGAAAACGTTGGCATTTAAGCCCAACATAAATCCTCGACAACTCATCATGCTGAGGGAAATAGCATGACTAGCCCAACTCAAACGGTAGTTGGTAAAGGCATCTCAAATCCGTTGATAGCTGAGGGTTTGCTAAAAATCCTGCCGATCAAGTTAAAACCACACCTCTGATCAAACATCCGACGCCTTCGACGGCTAAGGATAGAGGAAAACGTTGGCTTTTAAGTCCAACATAAGTCCTCGACAACTCATCATGCTGAGGGGAATAGCATGGCTAGCCCAACTCAAACGGTAGTTGGTAAAGGCACCTCAAATCCGTTGACAGCTGAGGGTTTGCTAAAAATCCTAAGTGGACCTGATTCCACTCTCTCCTCCAAAATCTCTTACCAATTCTCATCCATAGAATGGTAGGACCACAAAATGCAATCAGTACTACGTTAAACACTATACCTCTGGTAATGAATACTCCTTGTCGAGTACAAGCCCGCTTGTCACCTCTACATAGAGCAGCAAACTTCAAATTTGCCAAGTTAACACTATACCTCTGGCATTTCAAGTTCCACTTGTCAATTCTCATCAATAGAATGACAGGTCCTCAAATTGCTCCTATCAAGAGCCAATTCTTGTCAAGTTAATATCACACCTCTGACAAACTACTGTTTAAGTTAACATTACACCTCTAAGCAGTATATCAGGTGCCCGTCAAGTTAATATTACACCTCTGACAGTCACCCTTTCTTCAGACTTCCATATCGAAGCTGAAATGGACGATGCCAAGTTAACACTACACTTCTAGCATCCGAGTCATTGCTAAGTTCAACAATACACCTATGGCTATGACCTTTCCTCGACTTCCTTAAGCCGAGACGAACGATGCCAAGTTAACACTACACTTCTAGCATCCGAGTCATTGCTAAGTTCAACAATACACCTATGGCTATGACCTTTCCTCGACTTCTTCAAGCCGAGATGACTAATGCCAAGTTCAACATTACACCTCTAGCATTACCCTCACTGTTAAGTTAAACATTACACCTATGACAGTGACCCCCTCAGTTTTCCCTTATAAAACTGAGATGTCAATGAGTTAAGTTAATATCACACCTCTAACTCATGTCCTTGTCAAGTTAACATTGCACTTCTGACAAGACTATTTCCAACCCGTTAAGTTAATATCACACCTCTAACGGTAAGGACCTTCCTAGATTCCCCGCGAGTCTAGTCCTATTTGATATTCTCCTCAACAGAATATCGAATTCGTTCTGGAGGCATTGTTGGTTAACATTACACCAATAAACAATGTTTCTATCAACATCCCCAGCTGATCTGAAATCAAGTTGAGCACAAATCCTTGATAAAAGTTCATCTTTCCTGGGGGTACGAACTCCACCTGTCACTTTTTTCCACAAAGTGGCAGGTCCACCAAAAATCACCTCTGTCAAGTTAAGCTGACACCTCTGACAGTGTCATGAAAGTTCTTGAAACAAGATCTTTCCTCATATCTGTTGACTTATTAAGATTATGATTATAATTTTGATAAAGATCAAAAGACTTCCTTGCTCCTACATGTCCAACCAAAGGCAAAGAGTTCGAGACAAAAGAAGTAAAAAGGAGGGTGTCACTTTTATTTATATCCAAAAATATGAAAGTGATACAAAAACGCTCTCTTATACAAATAAGATTGAGCGTTACAAAAAAAAAAAGATGGGGAGAGGAGAAGGCTAAAAATCTCGATCTGGTAGAGAACGGATGCGCTCCCTGAGACGATGCATCTCATGCTGACGTGTCTTCTCAGCTTCCATCATGGCCTGGACCCGCAGCTCCTCTTCAGATAGGCAGGGTTTTTCAGCCAGCTGGGCTCGCAAAGTCTCCAATCTGGAGAGATGAACAGACTGGCTCTCTTCAGCCCGTACCCTTGCAGCCTTCTGCTCCTCTAGCTTCTTCCGGAGGGCGACGAGCTTCTCTTCATTGACAGCTAGCATGGCTTGGGCTTTAGCAATAGCAGCCCGAGCATTGGTAATAGCAAGCTCTGTGGTCTGCATGACGAGCTCAGTTTCCCCTGAATCCTCAATCAGCTTTTGACATTCAGCCTGGGAACGTTCAAGGTTACTGACCTCTTCAGCAATTTGCACCTCCACTTCCTGTCGCTCTTGCCTTTGGGTAGAAAGAAGGCTATCCAGGATGACCTGGGCTTCATGAATGGAGTCAGCTTCGTCTAAAGACTTCAGCTCTTTCAGATCACTCTCCAACTGATCCACCACCCGCATACATGCCTGAGCAAGAGGAAGGCCCCCGACTAGTTCGATGTTCTCGGCCACATTCCCGAGAAATCTCCGGGCAAAGTCAAAAGAGCGACTCCCAGAAAGGATAAAGTTGATGCATGAGCGCATCGCTTCAAAGAACTGTCGCACCGTGCTGCGCGTCAGGAAGTCCGCCTCATCATCACCTGGGGCGCTCCCCGACCCCCTTTCTATCTCAGACGAAGGGATGTAAGCCGGCTCTTTTTGCGTAGGAGTCGCACTGACCGTTGATACGGCGAGAGTAGAACCATCCACTGGTGCTTCTGGAGGTGCTATCCCTGCGGGAACTTCCGCGACCAATGATGGAGTGGCAAGCACGATTTCCTCAGAAGCTGCACTTGAAACTTGAGCTGTGCAATCTCCTGGGAGTGGACCTGCCATCGGACCCTCCGCCCGAGCCTTCTCGACCACAGTAAGGGCTTCTTCCTCTGGCAGAGTGGAAGGCTCCCCAGTCTCAGCAGCTGCCCCCTCTGAAGGCATCTCAGCAGTTGAGGCCTCAATACCCTGGGGTCCGGTCAACTCTCTCACCATCTCATTAATATGTGAGGAGGTTGTAGCTCCGACGTCTCCGGCTGGCCCTACAATATAAAATGAAAAAAAACGTCAAGGCATTTTCTTCAACATGCAAAGAAAAATTGAACAGAAGGTGGAAAAGGTACCTTCAACAGGAATAGCCGCCACTGATGGTGCAGACGATGATTCGCCCCCATACATCTCCTCCTCTGAGATATGGAAGAACTTACTTTGATCAGGAGAAGCGGGTTCACCACCATAGTCAACCTTGTCCTCAAACATGCTTGCCCCTGAGAGCGAAGAAGACGACAGCTCCGGAGAATCCACAATCGGAGCCTTGCCTCCAATCACTCCAGTAGTAGGACTAGGGTCGGCGGCCCTAAGACTGGAGATAAAGACGCTCGGAGACCCCAACTGCTGTGCCTCCTCTCCCCTTTCCTGAGCAAAAGGAGATTTGAGCTGAGCTGCAACTCCCAGAATCTCAACATTTGCATCGCCCACCGCTTCAATCTCTGGAGATGTGACATCAGCAGCAACAGCCGATTGTTCGATGAACTCCCCTTCCTCCACAACCTCGCGGTGCCTGTGGTGCGACCTAGGAGCACGAACTAGAGGGAGTAAATCCCCCTCTTCCGGAGGTTCCGCAACTGTGACAAAAAGGTCTTCAGGAAGCGCCTCAACTCCAGCAGAGATGGCTCCGGATTGAGAGACTTCAGACGCCAAGTCCCTCCTAACCTTCTTTGGGGCTGGTTCAGCAATAGGAGTGGAGCGTTGATGACGCTTACTCGCCAACTGCTTAGACCTCTTTGCTGGTGGCCCCCCCTCGTTGCTAGAGGCTCCGCCCTTGTCGCTGGTGGTTCCGCCATCGTCGCTCGTGGCTCTGCTCTTGGTGGTCGTGGCTCTGTAGCTTGTGGATCCCTCCCCGTCCTTCTCCCGACCTCCTTACGAGCTCTTCGGTACTGCTCTACGACTCTCGTTGGTTTTCCGGACTCTGTCCTTCCCTCGAGACTTGCATTGATGCTCTCGATACATGAAGATGCCGGAAGAAAGTCTGGTGTCTGGACGGCTTGGGAGTACCAAGTACAATAGCTTAGACTCATCTGGCACTTGGGCGCTTCGAGAGGTAAACGGAAGGTTGTTCCTGTCCCTCCAGCCACACTATAGTACCAGGCCCGAGCACCCTCGAACAAGTTCCCTTCGAAGGCGAGATAAGCATTTGGGTTCCCGATATAGAGCTGGTCATAGCCGAACTGTCGAGCGAAGCGATTCGGCATGTATGGCTCAATGGTGCATGATGTCCCTTGTCGAAAAAGCATGTACCCGGGCCGAATATTGAGCAACCACCAGAAGGCTCCCGGGGATAACCTCGTGAAATCATCTGGGCCTGCGGAATCGACAAGTAGATCGCCGCAGGATGCACCAGGAATCCGGAGGAGGCAACGATTGAGCTGATAGTTTGTCGGGGCTGAAAGACGCTTCCGGATGTAATATATGTAAGGATCCTGCCACCTCGAACCCTCCAATCGCTGTACGAAGGGGACGGAGTCCTCCTTCCAACGCACCGCCGTCATCAAAGAGGGGCAGTGCATCACATACCAGGCCATAAGGTATGTGTAAGGCAGCTCAACCCGAGGATTGGGACGCTTCACCACTGGATTCCCCTCTGCGTCCGTGAACGGCTTTCCCTCGGAATCCACAGTTTTTGGCGGCTCACAAAAACTTTTAGCCAGCGCCCGCAGCCCGCTCTGAATACCAGCCATCACGGTCGGGAGAAGAGCTATAGGGTTGCCATGGGCCAGAAGCACCGCCGGATACACCACATCGGCAACTACAACTTCATGTGGCAGCGTGGGCACCACACAACGCTTTAGCCACAGCATCAGAAAACCTGCCAGTAGCGCCCGATCGGAGATAGGAGTCCGGGCTTGGTGGTGAAAGCTTTCAAAAACCAAGTCGGGGTCGAAACCATCTTCGTTCGACTCAGTGGTGTAGAACTTCTCGGGAGCCTGGTCAATCCGGTCTTCGATGTCCCTATCAGAGCTGGGAGCCAATCGGGTGATCAAGTGGTCTTTGGTGTTCACATTGTTGAACAAATAACTGGCCCAAGACAGGTACGTGACCCCCTGCGACCGCCATTTGGTGAGCTGACCGCAGATATGGAAGTGACATAGCACTTCCCAGTAGGTCTCATATATCCGGGGAAACTCCTCCTTCACATGGCGAAGCTCCACAGCGGTCGGAACATATTCTTCATAAGGCATGTCCCCTGTTACCAGTCCCGAGACCTCATGCAGCTCGTGCAAGGCAAGGCCCATCTCCCCGACTGGAGTAAAGAACGTCCCCGTCAAGGGATTGTAACGTTCTAGGATCCCAAAGAAGTTTTGAGAACTTTGAGGGATCCCCCACTGTACGGCCCTGACCGCTGAGTACAGTCCTACACCCTTCAGCAAATCCCCGAGCTCGGTAAGGACAAAGCCAACCATCCTGCCCCACCAGTAGTTCGCTGGGGAATAGATCCACCCATATGCACGGAACGTAACTGGATAGTCACCCTCCGCTGCCATGAACATGTTGAGGAAGGTGGAGCCAACGTGCGGTATCTCTCCAGACGGGATCTCCCTCTTGCGCGATCCAGGGAAAAGGCCGATAACTGACGCGTCATGGCCGTCATGACGGTGCACTTGGTGGTGGGAGCCCAGATCGCCAAGGGTAACCTCAGGAGCATATCGAGCGAGGTCAAACTCCATCTTCCGCGGGACGGACATATGCTGGTAATAGAACATAGGGTACATCCTATCCATGGCCGGGAGAAAGAACCTTCTGCCCCCTATTTGACGGAGCCATGTGTAAGTCCCTTCATGCACGCAATGGCCGCCATCGTGGATATGATCCCCGAAGAAGAAGGTGGGCTTCTTCAGCGGGATGCCGTCATCCGTGACGAATGCTGCATCGGTCATCAGCACTCGAAGAGTCCTCATCTCGACATTTGAGAGCTTCTTCTCACGAGCCGGCGACTGGTCGGCAGTTACAGGGGCAGTCCTTTGCAGCACAAAGGTCAGGTTCCGGTCAGCTCCACCTACATGCCCAAAATGGCGTATCTTGGGGAGTGAAGTAGCAGGTTGCGGTGCTGCAAAAAGATAAAGACACTTAAGTCAGATGCTTTACCAAAAGTAAAGAAAAATATGCTTTACCAAAAGTAAAGAAAAATACTAAGTGTTCTGCGTCCAAACGCAGAAAAGATACTGGACGCAGGAATCATCAAATCCGCGTCCAGACCCGCAAATCTGCGTCAAGAAGCACAGAACGCAAAGATTGAAACCAAGACTTGTAAAAAAATTCAAAGTACTTGGACTCAGACGCCAGATTCATCAAATTGGCGCCTGATGGCACAGAAACGCAAGGATCAAATCCGCGTTCTGCAAACCAAGACTTGTAAAAAAATTCAAAGTACTTGGACTCAGACGCCAGATTCATCAAATTAGCGCCTGATGGCACAGAAACGCAAGGATCAAATCCGCGTTCTGCAAACCAAGACGTGGAACTTCAAAGTACTTGACTCAGACGCCAGATTCATGGAATGTCCTTGATGTTACTTCTGGGGTGCAAAAAGGAGGGAGTTATCCACCTTAATTCTTCCGTCACCACAACCGCCAGAAGTTAAGGAGAATAACTACCTCCCTTTTGCATTCCAGATTTCTAAGCACTTGGACTCAGACGCCAGATTCATCAAATTGGCGCCTGATGACACAGAACGCGAAGATCAAATCCGCGTTCTGCAAACCAAGACGTGGAATTTCAAAGCACTTGGACTCAGACGCCAGATTCATCAAATTGGCGCCTGATGACACAGAACGCGAAGATCAAATCTGCGTTCTGCAAGCTGTGTCAGACGCCAGATTCATCAAATTGGCGCCTGATGACACAGAACGCGAAGATCAAATCTGCGTTCTGTAAGCTGCGTCCAGAGACCTCCACAGTTAGAAATTCTAAGTGAAGGACCCGAAGCACAGCTCTTGGGCGTCAGACTATCTAATCCGCGCCCCGGTTATCATCCCAAAGACTGCGTCTGGGGAATCAAACGCGCTTTAAGTCCTTAAGGGTCAGTTCTGCCCAAGGCACACTACCTTGGAGGCCTTGGAGGACGAAGTCCTGCGCAGAGGAGGAGACGCCCCTCCGGGCCTCGGTGGTGGTCGCCTTTGAGGAGGAGGCGGTCGGCTTAGTCTTTGGTGCCATGGTGAGTTTGGTCTGAAGCTAGGAACAGAGGAAGAAATTTCTTCTTTTCTAAAAATCTCAGAGAAACGAATGCGGAGAAGAAGATGAAGTTCTCCAAACAGTGGCCTTTTATAGGCACGGGGATGCGCAGAGATACCGGCGCGTGACCCAAGGGACGCTGCAGCGAACCGTCACTTGACGCGTGTAACAAAATCACAACCGGCGGCGAAGATCATGCGTCGCGACCCCGCCGCAAATCAGAAGCCGACACGTGGAGAAGTTCATTTAATGAACCGCGAGATCCGCGCGCCAAAAGGCGAAATTTCGCCGTTTCCCCAGGCCAGCTGGCGGCGTAATCATGATATAGCACAAAGTTCGCGCCCAGAAAACGCACCGGACATGCCCCATCAGCATCTCCAAGAATGCTTTCTGAAGGTCGCGTCCCCTCTAAGGAGTTCGCGTCTGACCAACATCGCGTCTACCCTATAGACGCTGCGTCTTCAAAGTGGCTTCTACTTTTCAAAAAGAAGCCTGCGTCCAGTCTCTTGCGTCTGCTTTCTAAAAAGGAGCCTGCGTCCAGTCTCCTGCGTCTGCTTTCAAAAAGGAGCCTGCGTCCAGTTTCATGCGTCTGCAAGACAGTTCAACAGTACACTAGCGCCAACAGACAACCAACTACTCCCAGCCAAAAACGCACCCGTGACAGACTAAAAGCAATTGGGGAGGTCTAGGCTGTGTATCTAGACACTCAACACGATCGACTCTGACGGCTTCTAAGAGTTCAACAGTACACTCACGAAGACCAAATTCGGATAAGATCAAACCCGAAGCATCAACAGTCCAGTCACAAAGGCGAACGCGGTTTAAGTCCAAAGTATTCCGAAATCCGTCCCATTCGACTGCGGAATATCGGAAACTTTGGAGGGGGTTCTGTAGGCTGTCTAAAAATGACTAACCAGGCAAGCCATCAAAGAAGCAGTCTTAAACATTAGACGCAAGGGACTGAAGCCCGCGTCTCAACTTCAAGACGCGTCAGCCTGAAGCCCGCGTCTCAACTTCAAGACGCGTCGGCCTGAAGCCCGCGTCTTAACATCAAAGCGCGTCGGCCCGAAACCCGCGTCTCAATATCAAGGCGCGTTGGCTCGACGCCCGCGTCTCAGCATCCAAGACGCAAGGGACTGAAGCTCGCGTCTCAGCATCCAAGACGCAAGGGACTGAAGCTCGCGTCTCAGCATCCAAGGCGCGTCCGGCATGAAGCTCGCGTCTCAGCATCCGAGGCGCGTCCGGCATGAAGTCCGCGTCTCAGCATCAAGGCGCGTTTAGTCTGAAATCCGCGTCTCAGTTGCAATCGCCCAGATCGTGGGGAGTCAGTTACCGCGCGTATGGCGGGTAGTGGCCCTCATTCAGGCGCATTTTTAGGGGGCACGATCACCCCCTAAGACCCCTATAAATAGCCCTGTTGGCTATGGTGGTGGGGGGATTTTGGTCGATTGGTGGAAGATTTGAATCCAAAGGGTCAGAAGATCAAGGCATCGAGAGAGAGAAGCCCGACGTCGACGACCGAGAGAGAAGAGATTCTTCAACAGGCTTACTGAGTACTAGCCTATCTTCGCCTACCTCCTCTTTGAGAGTTTGGTAGCCGGAGCTGAGTTACTCCCCTACCGGCCGAAGAGAAGACCCCCGACGGTCCAGGACGGTCATCTGGTCAACGGAGAACGAGATTCACTCTCCATCGCCACACGAAGAACCCAGATTTAAACAAAGGGAAGATTCAAGCATCCTCCCTCCCTTGTAGTCGGAATATTGTTTTGTTGTAATCTTTCAACTGATTCAAGGAAATTTTACGGCGAAATCTCTTTTCCGCACCGAACAGTTATGTCTAGTTCATCACCTTTGAACCGATAGATAGCAAACCTCATCCTCTAGTTCAGTGTGTAAATCACCTAGAGGGGGGGTGAATAGGTGATATGCTAATCTATAAACTAAATGCGCTAAATGCGGAAGCTTAAAAATAAATTTGCAATCATACTTAATACAACACACAAGTGTAGCCGAATTCCCCGTGAAGGGCTCTGGACTAACTCCTCTTGATTCCCCTAGATATGGGTTGAGGTGCTATATGAAGCTCTTGTGGTTAAGTATAAGTGAGGCACACACAAACAACCAAGCATATAAGAGATATGGCAATATGAACGATGCAAGACAACACAAGCAATATGAATGATATGGCAATATGAATAATGCAATGCACAAATAAAGAGAGAGAGGGTTAAGAGGCAATGGATCAAACGCAAACACAAAGATATGTTCCGAGGTTCGAGCCCCTAGCTCTACGTCCCCGCCTTCACCGAGAAGGATTTCTAATCCACTAAAGGAGTACCGAACTGCTCTCTCAACCTTACAATGCCACCGAGGCAATACAATCACAAATCCACCTCTACCGAAGAGGGATAAGGCCCATAGCCAACAACAAACACAATCACCTCTACCGAAGAGGGATCCAAAACAATACCACTCCGATCAACCTCTACCAAAGAGGGATACACAAATATAAGGAGGGTTTACAACAAGTGGTTACAAAGACCACAAACTATCTCTTTTCCACAAAACAAAGATCCTATAGAATAGGATAGAAGATATAGCTCAAGTGTGGAAAAACAAAGTGTTTTGATCAAAGAAAATCTCTTGGGAAAATACCAAATTTGATATAGAAATTAAGAACAAGAAACTAATTTCCAAAAACCTATTTTCTTTGAAAAATGACAAAACACTTTAAAACAAATAAGATGGATCTTTTGGCACTTAAAACTCTTTTTGAAAACTTGTAAAACACTTCAGAAAAGTAGGAATTTTTGCTCTTGAAATCTTTTTTAAAACCCCCAAGAAATGGGGTATATATAGGCCAAAATAGAAACTAGCCGTTAGGCTGATCTGGCGGCCTGACAGGCCTAGCGGTCGGCCCGCCGGCCGACCGCCAACGGTCAGAAATGTGACCGTTGGGGCAACCCGGTCGACCGCAACGGCCGACCGCCCAGATACAGAGAGCAGACTCTCTGATCCGGTCGGCCGCCCGGCCGACCGGCCCACTGTGCCAGCAGACGTGCACAAGTCTGTGCACGTCGGTCGACCGCCCGGTCGACTGGCTTGGTCTGTCAGCACAGTTCTAGGTCAGAAACACTTGTTAAGAATATTTCTAAAAAATCTTTTAACTCTTCTAAAAATCCCCAAAAATAGTTTTAACATTTTGCATTGATATATAAACATGTGATAAAAGTTTAGCTCAAATATCAAGCATATGAAACTATTTTTGTGTTTAAACATTTTACCAAAAAACAAAACTTGTATTTTATCAAACTTGACTTTTTCAATAGGAAATCTGATTTTTCCTAAAACTCATGAATAGGCATATCAAAATAAGTTTGTTTAAGATATGAAGCATGTATGTATATTGAACACATCTAATATACATAAAAACCAAGTAAACTTGTTTTGATCAATCTATTCATGAAAATCAAATTCAAACATAAAACTTGTGTGTATTGTGCACTTGAGCATATCAACTATACTAAGCTTTACAAATGGATCTAAAACACACTAAACTCTATGATACCTAAGTCTTCTTGACGATCTTCATCTTCAAGTCGACTCGGTCCAAACTCCGTGATCCAACGAGCAAGGCTATGTATGATCTTGATGCTCGGGCCCTGGAATCACCAAGTGAAAGCTTCCAAACTCCTCTTTTTGAAGCAATCACCAACTAATATCTTGATCAATGATCTGTAACTAAAAACACAAGATAATTAGTAAACATAACTACATGAGTTAATCATCATCAAAACTAGAGAGGAAGGCCTCCGGGCCAACAATCTCCCCCTTTTTGATGATGACAAAACTCATGGAGTTATATATGCATAGATTAAAGTTAAGCTTCAAAGAAACTCCCCCTTAACTCATGCATAAACAAATAAACATATTAATATGCAATGAGGGCTCTTAAACATGAATGCATAGATATGCATAAACAATAAAAGGTTCTAGATACCAATGAAATGTTCAAAAACAAAACATGCTCTAGATACCAATTAAAATTAAACTAAATTAAACTTAATATATGCAAAACATAAATATGCATATATAAAACTTGATCAAACTCAAAATCTTTCTCCCCCTTTTTGTCAATCATCAACAAAGGGGTAAAAACCAAAACAAACAAATTCTTCTCCCCTTTTTAATACAAAGAAACAATCATCAATAAAGGGTAAAAGCAAAACCAAATCAATAAATTTTTCTCTCCCTTTTTGTTCGAACCAATGAATCAACAAAAGGGTTAAAAAAAAATGTTCTCCCCTTTTTTGTCTAAAACAAAAACAAAAACCAAATAGGGGTGATAATCAATTAAGGTACCAATTGAAAATATGTCAAAGTAGCATCTTGATACCAATTGAAAGTAAACATAAATCAATCAAATAATGGTATATACTATATACATTCATGAAGAGGAAGATGTGAAGCTTCCCTACATAGATACATTACATGAAGGAGGGATGACAAGCCCTAATTCACATAACGTACACTATGCAATGCATAAGAGGAGATGTGAAGCTCCCCCTACACACGTGTACCACATAAAAAAGAGATTGTCAAGCTCTTCAATACAAGATACACTCATCATGAATCTATATGTAGAAGAGATGTTAAGCTCTCCTTGCATATAGGCAATACACATCAAAACTTTTGAATTTTTCTTTAAACAAAATTTTGAGATACCAAATTTTTAAAAAACATTCAAATAAACATCTTGATATCAATTTAAACTTTTTATTTTCTATCATAAAGTAAGGGAGTGGAAATACAAATACTAATTGTAAATATGAAAATCGAATTTTCTCCCCCTTTATGAAATACCAACAAAACACATGCATAGGCTTGAAATAAGATATCAATTGAAAAACAATTGAAAACTAATCAATTGAAACAAAATTGAAGCTCAAGCTTAGCATAAACACAAACATATATATGTATGGAAAATAGATACCAATTGAAATTGATATTCTTGAAATTGAAAGCATACATACATACAAACATATATGAGTATACAAGAAGGGTCAAAATGATACCAATTGAAAGAGTCCAATGATACCAATTGAAACAACAATAATGATCAAGTGTATACATCATATAACTACCACCCATTCATGCTTATGTTTAAAAGATTTTCAATGTAAAGCATACACAAGGCATGGTCTCCCAACCAACCACCCATGGATGGTAGGGGTTTTCAAAAAAATTTTGAAACTCTACCAAATGAAGAATATCGCAACTAGTTATGTGAAAAATTTGTAAACTAGTATGAAATCCTTCAAGCAAGGAATAAAACATAAATATTTTTCATAAACATGAAATTCACAAAATAGTCGACACTCATAATCAATTAAGCATAAATATGACTCATGAAAACAAACACATGAGTAAATAATAAATGTGAGTGTACAAATACAATGTGAAGATCATAATCATGAAAGATGGTCAATAAGCTCAATATTCCTTGAAACAAGAAAATCATCAAAACTTATTTAATCTTCAAGATATATGTATGTCCTATACAAACTAAAGTATACATACATATCCAAACACAACGAGTCCACAAAGATATATGCATGAAGGTACGTGGCTCAAAAGGATGTATATGTATAAACAATAATTTGGATAAAATGGACATATACATGAAGTTAAACATAAATTCATGAAAATATGAATAACTAAATTTTCATAAAAACAAATTTCATTTCAAGGCATATGTATGATTTGTCAACACAAGAAGTATACATACATATCCCTAAACACAATTTGAGTCCATATATATAGATTTGCATGAACGGCAAATGACTCAAGGGGTATACATGTATATCTTAAAGTTTGGCAAAAATACACATATACATGAAATGAAAACTCATACAAATAAAACAAATCTAAAAATAGGAATACAGGTTTAAAATGTATGAATCATCAAAACTAGACTATACTAGCACATCTAATGGGTTCAAATAAGCATTCAAGCTCAAACATATATAGATTTATTTGTGGCCCACTATATGCACAAGTATAAATCCTAGTCTTAATAAAAACTAAACATATATTCAAATCATGAAGCATCATAACAAGATATGAATCATCATGATAAACATAAACATGATTATTAAGAAAATCCACATGTCATTAGAACTATGATGTACATGATAGCTAAACTAAGATGAGAACACTAAATATGGGTCTATATAAGTATGGGTGTCTCAAAAAGGGCTATACATGCATGTCAAGAGTCTAATAATCATGGCATTTTCATAATGATCATATAAATAATGAACATGAAAAGCATGCATAAATAAATAAGGAGTAAGAGACCGTTACCCAAAACCTATGAGGCAACTTCTCCATGTCTCCAAAACATGGTGGTCTTCCCACCAAACCTTCCCTTGAAAGTGATGCATCCAAATAGTCTCCTTTAAGCTCGGAACGCAACCACTCTAAGGTACCGCTACTCTCACGTCATGTGAGAGCCCACTCCTACATCAAATACAAGAGGGGTGGTCTTTGGTACCCACAACTTTTTGGGTCCATGGGGGTTAGTACCTTCCCTAACTCAAACAAACTTATTTGCTAAATTTGAAACATGTATTCTATCAAAGCAAAATTTAGCAAGGTGGCCCTTACGTTCACAATGTGTACAAGTGTACACATGAGCATACATAGTGTGATGGTGTCCGTGAGGAGCATGTGTATGCCGTGGAGGGTGTGCATGAAAAGATGGAACTTGTTTCTTTCGAAACAAAGTTTCCAAACGTGTATGGCTCTTGGCACATTGGCTCAAGGTGGAGCCCAAACAATCCACTCTCTTCTTCAACAAACAAAAATCATCATTAATCCTAAAAGAAGAGGTGCATGCAATAGGTAGACTAGATGAAGAAGCTACACTAGCATGGCAAACATGAGAATCAATCTTATTTTGTAAAACTTCATTTTTCTTTACACAAACATTTAAATCATTTGAAATAGAAATAATTTTATTTTTCAAAGCAACATTCTCTTTTAAAACAAAATCAATTTTTAAAGACAAGTTTTCATTTTTCTTCAAAATTGTTTCACAATCATTTTTATTTTTCAAAAAATTATTTTCCTTTAGAACAAGGTCAAGTTGAGATCTCAATGAATCCCTTTCATTAGAAATCTCCACCTTCTCTTGCAAAACCATATTAAGTCTAGAAAACAAATCTTTATTATCATTGTTAAGGCCTAGACTTTTCTTTTTCAAATCTTATATTTTTCAATCAATTTTTCACAAACAATTGAGAGTTCTTCATTCAAAGCATGGGCATCATAATCATCACATGAAGAACTAGCATCAAAACTATCTAGTTGAGTTTCCGATTGTACCTCAAGGGAGTCATTCCCTTGGATCATATAGCATTGTGAATCGGATTCTCCACTAGTCTCCTCCTCTTGTTGAATTGGCACTTGAAGCTTGGAGGTGGTGGTTGTGGTTGTCAACATATTCCACACTGCAAATGCGGAATCAAAGTTAGAAGCAAGCAAAAGATATTCTTTAGGAAGTGTGCTTTTAATGGCCTCAAGGGCTTGTGCATTGGCCCCTATATGCTTGCTATCACTAAGGTAGGATTCCTTGGTAATGGCAAGGTGAACCTTATATCCTAGGGTTTGTAGGTAAATGGACATCTTAGTCTTCCAAACAAGAATGTTGGAAGGGTCAAACATAGGTGGGGTCATGAAGTCCATGGGTCCAAACTATATGTGTGCAAACAAGCAAATGCAAATGATAGATTAGCAAACAAGGATCTCACTCCTAGGATGTTAAGCCTAAGTATCAGGAGCGTAGGCTCTGATACCAATTGTAAATCACCTAGAGGGGGGTGAATAGGTGATATACTAATCAATAAACTAAATGCGCTAAATGCGGAAGCTTAAAAACAAATTTGTAATCACACTTAATACAACACACAAGTGTAGCCGAATTCCCCGTGAAGGGCTCTGGACTAACTCCTCTTGATTCCTCTAGATATGGGTTGAGGTGCTATATGAAGCTCTTGTGGTTAAGTATAAGTGAGGCACACACAAACAACCAAGCATATAAGAGATATGGCAATATGAACGATGCAAGACAACACAAGCAATATGAATGATATGACAATATGAATAATGCAATGCACAAATAAAGAGAGAGAGGGTTAAGAGGCAATGGATCAAACGCAAACACAAAGATATGTTCCGAGGTTCGAGCCCCTAGCTCTACGTCCCCGCCTTCACCGAGAAGGATTTCTAATCCACTAAAGGAGTACCGAACTCCTCTCTCAACCTTACAATGCCACCGAGGCAATACAACCACAAATCCACCTCTACCGAAGAGGGATAAGGCCCGTAGCCAACAACAAACACAATTACCTCTACCGAAGAGGGATCCAAAACAATACCACTCCGATCAACCTCTGCCAAAAAGGGATACACAAATATAAGGAGGGTTTACAACAAGTGGTTACAAAGACCACAAACTATCTCTTTTCCACAAAATAAAGATCCTATAGAATAGGATAGAAGATATAGCTCAAGTGTGGAAAAACAAAGTGTTTTGATCAAAGAAAATCTCTTGGGAAAATACCAAATTTGATATAGAAATTAAGAACAAGAAACTAATTCCCAAAAAACCTATTTTCTTTGAAAAATGACAAAACACTTTAAAACAAATAAGATGGATCTTTTGGCACTTAAAACTCTTTTTGAAAACTTGTAAAACACTTCAGAAAAGTAGGAATTTTTGCTCTTGAAAATCTTTTTTAAACCCCCAAGAAATGGGGTATATATAGGCCAAAACAGAAACTAGCCGTTAGGCTGATCTGGCAGCCTGACAGGCCTGCGGTCGGCCAGCCGGCCGAACGCCAACGGTCAGAAATGTGACTGTTGGGGCAACCCGGTCGACCGCACGGCCGACCGCCCAGATACAGAGAGCAGACTCTCTGATCCGGTCGGCCGCTCGGCCGACCGCCCAGATACAGAGAGCAAGGCTCTCTGATCCGGTCGGCCGCCCGGCCGACCGGCCCACTGTGCCAGCAGACGTGCACAAGTCTGTGCACGTCGGTCGACCGCCCGGTCGACCGGCTTGGTCTGTCAGCACAGTTCTAGGTCAAAAACACTTGTTAAGAATATTTCTAAAAAATCTTTTAACTCTTCTAAAAATCCCCAAAAATAGTTTTAACATTTTGCATTGATATATAAACATGTGATAAAAGTTTAGCTCAAATATCAAGCATATGAAACTATTTTTGTGTTTAAACATTTTTACCAAAAATAAAACTTGTATTTTATCAAACTTGACTTTTTCAATAGGAAATCTGATTTTTCCTAAAACTCATAAATAGGCATATTAAAATAAGTTTGTTTAAGATATGAAGCATGTATATTGAACACATCTAATATACATAAAAACCAAGTAAACTTGTTTTGATCAATCTATTCATGAAAACCAAATCCAAAACATAAAACTTGTGTGTATTGTGCACTTGAGCATATCAACTATACTAAGCTTTACAAATGGATCTAAAAACACACTAAACTCTATGATACCTAAGTCTTCTTGACGATCTTCATCTTCAAGTCGACTCGGTCCAAACTCCGTGATCCAATGAGCAAGGCTATGTATGATCTTGATGCTCGGGCCTAGAATCACCAAGTGAAGGCTTCCAAACTCCTCTTTTTGAAGCAATCACCAACTAATATCTTGATCAATGATCTGTAACTAAAACACAAGATAATTAGTAAACATAACTACATGAGTTAATCATCATCAAAACTAGAGAGGAAGGCCTCCGGGCCAACACAGTGCAGACTTTTCTTTTATCGTTATGTCTAGCCTATCACCTCTGAATGACAAAATTTCAAGTCTGGTTTCTTAATCAGTCATGTCCAGCTCATCACCTCTGAACTGATAGATTTCAAATTTTACCCCCATTCTAGTAGGAACTATCTCATCGCTGTCATGTCCAGTACATCATCTCTGAATATCGGTTCATTATTTTAGTGATTCCAATCTGTCACGTCTAGTCAATCGCCTCGGAACAGTCGGATCACTATATCCAATTTATCTTTTTTATCATCAGCAGATTCTATTTCGGTCTATCAAAATCATATTCAATTTTTTGTAGTCTATTTGTTAACTAAAACAAGAAGCCCCAAGGGATAACTTCGCACGAAAGCTTGCAAAAGATACCTTTTAGTTTCTAATTTCGCTAGGCGAAACTAAGGGAAATAAAGGCCCTACCTTCTAATGGAATCAAAATCGAGGGAGTAAAACTCCATGAGATCACCAATTTCTGGTGAATCTCCTTGAATCCCCAGCAAATTAGACAGAATTGGCTCACAAAAGAGAACTAAAATCTCTAAGAGGACAAGAGCCCTACCGGCTTTAGGTCGTTAATGGCCGGAGAGGCGGTGACTGCCGCCTTGGAGGTCGCGACCTCCTTGCCTAGGCTCTGCTTAGGTGCCTTAAGATCATAAGTTGATCAGAAGAAGATGAAGAAAAGAGATTTTATCTCTAAAACTCTCAAAAATTCTAAAAAGAAGATAACTTCTCTAAGAACTCAGCCAATAGGTTTTTATAGACACTGCTGTGTCAGCTTCGCCTTCTAAAAAGGAGTGCCAGCTGTCATTTCAAAAAACTAAAACAACAATTGGAGGGTAAACCCTCTACAACGAAGATATTTAGATTCGTTTCATTTAAGATTTGCACAGGCTACACTTAACCTCGCACATGCAAGCTATCTTTAGCTTTTCTTTGCATGGAACTTTAGTTCTATGATGGACTAGCTTTGCATAAAGCTTTAGCTTCACTTGAAGCTTACTCCCCATGGAGTTTCTAGATTAACCAATCTGATTATCTAGCTAAAAGCGCACCTGCAATAAGTCTGATTGACTTTCCTAAGCACTGTTAAAATTTAGGTCAAGAGCTTCAAGTTCAAAGTATTTCAAAATCTATATCAATTCATTACAGATTTGTGAAAACTTTAAAGAGAATTTTGTTGACACTCCAAAAAGACAAACTCTCAAATTGCTCTTCAACCAGTCTGAACGATGCCTAACTTGTCAACACTTTCAAAAATGAGTCGCAGACAAGCTGATGACCAATTTCTACCCCATTCTCAAGGGACAAAGCAGTGGTTTAGACCATACTGATTCAGTTAAGCAGACAGCATGCCCAATGTTGCTTATGAAGTTAAGTTAGCTAAAACACTTAGCTCCGTTTGAACCAAAAGGGCTAGCTTCGTATGAAGCTTCCTCATAGTTCCGCAGAGAGCTCACTTCTAGCTTCGCATGAAGCTTCCTCATAGCTCTATAGAGAGCTCAATTCTATCTTTGCATGAAGCTTCTTTATAGCTCCGCAGAGGGCTCACTTTTAGCTATGCATGAAGCTTTTTATAGCTTTGCAGAGGGCTCACATTTAGCTTCGGTGAAGCTTAGATCTAGCTCCGTGGAGAGCTAAATTCATTAGCTTCACACGAAGCTAACTCCGCTTGAAGCTCTGATCTAGCTCCACAGAGAGCTCTGATTTAGTTTCGCAGAGAGCTCTGATAGCTTCGCTTGAAACTTTGCTTTAGCTCCGCTTGAAGCTATCGGTCATGTTGATAGTTTCAAATCCCAACACGGGATTGATGGGTTGATCTCACTTTAAATGGGCAGTTAGCCCCATGATCTCCTCATTATGAGGTCCACTACTCCTCATAAATGAAGATAATGGAGAGATTTGTAATCTCTCTAAGCCAAACTGGATAATTAGCTTCGCAGGCTCTCGAGTGTAACTTTGCGTGCGCACTCGTTAGCTTCACTGAAGCTGTGTTAGCTTTGCCAGAAGCTAATTTAAGCTTTAGATGCGAAACTAAAATGATTGTTTCAGTCTTGCTGAATTCTAGTGGGCAGTTACACCTCTGCAGAGCCTATAAATAGCCCATTCTAAGAATGAACTAAGGGCAGCATATTGGAGGAGGCGAGATTATTAGTTAGAATTTTGGCTATAGTTTTTAGAGAGCAAACTCTGTTAAAAGCTAAATAAGAGATCAGTTCTCTAGCTTTCTTAGATAACTTCATTTCTCTTTCAAGGTGCTAATACTTAATTGATCTTCCAATTTCAAAGAATTTTTGCAATCAAGCGAGAAAGAATTTCAAGCAGAAGACTCAAATATCCGATCGCTCACACTGTCAACAGGACAAAGTGATCGCGCGCTGATCAGACTTTTACGACACACTTCCCCAGAAACTCTGAGAAGAGAGTTCTTGTAATTTTCTTTTAGTTACTTGTAATTTTCTTCAAAATTTTGTAAGTTTTTCCCTTTGACAACCAATGGAAAACAGCCGGCTCTTAGTTTGATGATTGTGGGTTAAGATTAGTTTTGTGTTATTGAAGTTACTTAAAAGCTTCCAACCTTGATTTTGGAGTGGTTATGATGGTACATAGTGGTGCTATACTACCTTTCTGTAAGGTTAACATGATAATGCTATGCTATACATTTTTGGTAATTTCAGACCATTATGGATCAGACAGTATATACCATAGCAAAATGGGAAATTTGTTCGTTTCGCTAAGAAATGCCTAGAAAAGTAATACGCTCATGAAAATTTGGTCATGTATGATTTGGTTTCTAGCATAAAAAACAGATTGATTCACAATGTCTTCTCATGTGTCAATTCAAACTAAACACATCCACAATTAATTCACCTAATCAGACCATTGACAAACAATTCATGAATACATCATCAATTAAACAAGAGCAGCCTTATTCTTGAACTACTCCTTGTGAAAGATACATACTACTTGCTCCAAACTCTTACCGAATGATTCCAAAAATCCAGACTTCTTACCCCCATCAAATTATCCCCAAACGCTACACAACAGTTCTTTAGCTCAAAATAGGAGTCATGCAGTTCATAGTGTCAAAGGTGGAGCTCAAACTACGGCTAAAAGTTCATTGAGACAATTCATCAAACAACTTGCATGCAAACAGTTAACGCATGGATATTATTGTATATACCCAATTTGTCAAACAGTAGCGTGCCGAAGAGATGGACCAGAGATCTTACCAATTTTTGGGGCGTGAGTCACGTTCTTGGGCCAGAGAAGTTGAAGTATCTCGCTCTCAGCAGGCCCTGCCGACGCCCGACGATGGAAACGTGCAGCGGTTGGTGGGGCCCACAAATTTCCCGCGGGACGCGTCTCAACGGCCACACACCCAGTTCTCAGATCTCAAATGGTCAAACTTGCTGGCGTCTCTCTCTTCTTTGCATTCTGGACCCTACAAAATCTGTAATTTAGGTTGTTGGTGATATGACCAATGAGTTGCGAATTTTATGCAAAGAATAAAAATATTGGAGTTGAATGGCGTGGGAACTCTGAACACCTCAACTATATATAGTTAACAAATTTTCACTCTACGTTTAAAGTCAAAAGCTTGGAAAACTATTATACTTATCTTCACGTGCCGGCTAGATTACAACACAAGCAAATCTCATAACCGTCCTTTATTAGAATTCCAATTAATTTAAAATATTCTGATTTGTTTAGTCTCTGACTCTCTCGTGTTTAGAATATAACTCTAATTTCATATGCAATTAGTTTAAAATATTGTAGCAGATAGAATTATATTCCCTTGATGATTAGATATGGCTAAACTTGGTTATATTTCATAAGATCTCAGTTATAATAAGACTCTTTATTAAACCAACCGTGAATTAACAATAAGATTACTGTTGCATTTTTATTTTTACCTTTTTACTTTTTTTTTATTTTGGAACAAAAATAAAAGTTTGATTTGATTCCTAAAAAAAAATCTAAATCTCCCTTTCATTCCTTATAAAAATAACAAAGCATGAACCAGAAACAAATTAGATGATTTAAAGGGTCTTATCTGAAAAAAAAGGCCTCCTTTATTTTCTCTTTCGCTTCGCCAAATACGAATCAGGGACGAGACTCTGAGCTCCGCCATTTTTGAACGGCGCGAGTTAGCTGCATCCCAGAGAAGATGGAGTCCATGAAGGTGATGACACATTCGTCTACCTTTCTTCTCCCTTCGGCTCTTCAGGCCAACGGTGGCCCAGCTCTAACGTACGCCCTGATCGTCCTCAACCAGCGCCTCCCTCGCTTCACCCCTCTCATCTGGAATCACGGTACGCACTCCGTTCTAGGGTTTTGAATTTTCTTTTCTTTTTGCTTTAAAATATATTTTATCTGATTTTTGGGGTTTTTTGTTGGTGCCGCTTTTAGAGCAGCAGAGTTGCGTCTCTGCGCTGATGGCGGTGCGAATCGGATCCACGACGAGATGCCCGGTCTCTTTCCAGACCAGGATCCTCTCGACGTTCGATTGAGGTGAGATTTTTTGGGGAAAAAACATTTTTTCGGGGGTAATTTGAGAGGTTTAATGAGAAAATTTTGAACTTTTTGAAGTTGAAGAAGTGCGTACTCTTTGAAAGTTCACTTTTTATGCTCAGAAAATCTTCTAATTAAATGAGAATAAACTGCTCAGAGAAAACGTTAGATAATGGAAGTGGTGGTCCTGTGAATTTCAGTGACTAGTGAAATCAGATTGATATTTGAATTTTACTTTTTTAATGCTTTGTGAGGTGCCTTAAAATGTCAATTTTGTCAAATTCTTGATTACACTGGTAGAAAGTTAGTAGTTGTATGTAATTTGTGTTCTGGTTATAGTTGTTAGAAAAATAGAGGAATAGTTGTTGATGTTAGGATTATGACGTGAATACATCGTAAAGGTTGATTAATATCGGATCTAGCAATTTTCTTTTTTGGATCTGTTTTGAGTCCGAGTTGAGTTCAAGTTTCCTTTATTCTGATTGATGGAGTTGTTTAGGACTAGGAGAGTTCTATGGTCTACAAATAACCCCTTAGGGGTGGCTTTCAATGTATTCCAAGAAAATTCAATGAGTGGCCTTCAATGTATTTCAAGAGAATCTAATGAATTTGTAATTTCTAAGGGTGTAATTCATCTAGGTGAGATATTCGTGAGAGAAGCTTAGTCACAAGGGTTCGCTATTCTTGGTGACCATCAAGGGCTTGTAATTTTCTCAGCGTGAGGTGTAAGTAATTCTCATTGTACTCTCTCAAAGTTTTAATAAAGTTTCTCCCCTTCTTCTGTGGACGTACACATGATCTGTTTGATCGATGGAACCACGTTATATTGTTTATTAGCTTTCTATCTACTTTGAAATATCTTTTCCTTCTCTTTTTCACGTTGTTTTAGTAGATTCTGTGGTTTGTTTCCACTGCGCCGCCCCAGTCGATCCGGTCATGGGGGCGTCCTCCCTGAAATCACAATAATTGGTATCAGAGCAAGATAACTTAAAGATGTCCGCGATTAAGTTAGATATACAGAAGTTTGATGGCGTCATCAATTTCAACAGTAGCAGATTAGGATGAACGCCATTCTTACGCAGAGCGGGTTGAAGAAAGCACTACTCGGGAGGGGAAAAAAGCCTCAAGACATGAAGGAAGAAACTTGGCAGGAGTTGGATGAGAAAGCCTTGACGGTTGTTTAGTTTTGCTTGGCGGACGAAGTGTTGGATGAGTTTTCTACGAAAAAACAGCGTCCTCGCTGTGGGAGCGACTTGAGGACCACTATCTGAAAAGTCGTTGACGAATCGGCTAATTCTGAAGCAGCGTCTCTTTCTTCTCCGCATGCATGAAGGTACACCTATCAAGTCTCACATTACAGAATTTTTCTTTATTATCAATGATTTAGATAAGATAGAGATTAAGAAGAAGATGAGGATCAAACATTTCTATTACTGCGTTCTTTACCTTCTTCATATAAGAGCTTTAGGGAAGCTATCATCTATGGAGGCAAGTCAACAATCAAGGTCAATGGGCATCTGTTCAACAAGAACAAAATTGACACCCAGTTGACATGTGAGTCTCATCACGATGATTCTGGGCAAGTTCATTATTCAAGGGAGGAGTAATAATGAAAGTTTCACTAGTAATTCAAAACATAAAAATTTGATGTGCAACTATTGTCACAAGAAGGGGCACATTATATCTGAGTGTTGGTTTCGAAAGAAGAAACAACCAGATGCTAGAGGAGATGAAGAACAGTGTGACGTTTTATTTGTTACAGACAGATCAGTTGGTAACAAAGATAGATGGGTCATAGATTCTGGATGTTCACAGTATATCAGTTCTAATAGGAAGATGGTCTCTTCATACAACTCGGTTCAAGAGAGAAAATTCTTCATGGAGAATTCTGCTACAAGCAAGGTGATTGGCGAAGGAACAATCCATCTCATAATAGATGCATCACTACTCTTCAAGGCGTTTGTCATGTTCCCGAATCAAGGTACAATCTCATCTCTCTTGGAGCCCTACAAGGGGAAGGCTTCTGTTTCACTTCAAAAGGTCATCTTATGAAAGTTCTCAAAAAGGCCCATGTGATGTTTCAGGCTGAACGTGTCGGCAATATGCATATGTTATAAAATTCGGAAGTTACAGTTGATGATTGCAGTTATCCTCGACTTCAGAAGCAGCGGTAGTAGAACAATCAGAGACTATGATGGTTTCGAGCTCGGATGTTCAGTTGTACCCCGAAGAAATTAGGACTAGACGCGCAACAAGGTAGTCTAGATCGTTACTCTTATTGTGGAGCAAAGTCTCATAAATCCTGTGTGAATTAAGGAGATTATTGGGTGATAAAGTTTAGGTTGGGCCTGAACTTATTCGACCTAATTAAGTTGTGAACCCTATGAGAGGGTTATGGAGAGGGAGTGAGATGGGTTGAAGTCAAGTTTGTTCAGTTGTGCGTGGATGCGAGCACATGGAGCATGATGGCTATTCTCGGACTTGGACCTATTCAAGTCAAGGGGAGATTGTTAGGATTATGACGTGAATACGTCGTGAAGGTTGATTAATGTCGGATCTGGCAGTTTTCTTTTCTGAATCTGTTTTGAGTCCGAGTTAGATTCAAATTTGTTTAGAACTAGGAGAGTTCTATGGTCTATAAATAACCCTTTAGGGTGGTCTTCAATGTATTCCAAGAGAATTCAATGAATTTATAATTCTTAAGGGTGTAATTCATTTAGATGAGATATTCGTGAGAGAAGTTTAGCCACAAAGGTTCGCTGTTCTTGGCAACCGATGAGGGTTTGTAATCTTCTCAGCGTGAGGTATAAGTAATTCTCATTGTACTCCCCCAAAATTTTAATAAAGTTTCTCCCTCTTCACCCGTGGACATACACACGATCTGTTTGATCGGTGGAACCACGTTATATTGTTTGTTGGCTTTCTATCTACTTTGAAATATCTTCTTCTTCTCTTCACGTTACTTTAGTAGATCCTGTGATTTGTTTCTGCTGCGCCGCTCCAGTCGATCCGATCATGGGGGCGACCCCTGAATCACAACAGTTGATTTATTATGTCTCTATCTTATAATAGAAGATTGTATGGTATCTAAAAAATGCATTCTTACGTTGGAATGACCTTTACATTGCTAGGTTCTTCAAGCATCCCTAACTATTTTTGGTACTTTTGGATGTTATTTTATCGATCAATTTGCATGACATAGTTAAGGTCATAACTGGAGCAGATTGTCATTGCCCATTTTTTGAGCAACACCTGAAACCATTACAGGATTAGATTGTTTTGGCCTTAACTCACAATGTAATGAATTTTGATAATAGGAACATCTTTTATTTCTATTTGACCATAGAGGCTGGGTCCTGTACAAGCAGCAACCGACTGTCATGGGCCTTATGATAATTATTTAAGAACATTTGTCAGATTGTGGGAGAGGATAAAAACAGGATGAGTAGTTGTCAACAGATTGCTTAAAAAAGGATGAAGATGGTAGCATGGTAGGGAGGGTCTAGGGTGTGAGGGGTAGGACATTGGTCTAGACTCTAGCATTTCCATTTCTGAATAGATTAAGATGCCCGTCCATTAACATCGCTGGTGTGGAAGGGATAACACAGTGAGAGCTACAATCCTTTGCAGATAGTATCTTCTATTACTGTTTTGCTCTTGCTATAAGCTTCTTTTTCCTAAATGTTGCACACTGCTTCTCACTTTTATGTTGTCGGCTTTTATCAAATCAATCTTAGATTACAATGATCCCTTTAGCAACCAAACAGGCATATCAATTTTCCTTTTGAAGGTAAACTAGAAGTAAGAAGAAAAATCAAGTTGATATCTGAGATTTCAATCACAGTATTTAAAGGAAATCAAGTTACTTGATTTCAGAACTATAACATGCACATGCTATATCTGATACATTCTTTTACCTGCATTATGCAAATAGGTTGAGATGAATCAATGGTAAAGCCATTTTACCCTGACACATATGATATATTAAGACTCTGTTCTTACTTGCACCATACAGTGGTATTGAGGTGTCAGGTGAAGCAATTGTAAAGCCTTTCTTACCTTATAAATGTTATATATTTAGATCTAGTTGAAACTTGCATAGCCGCATCATATGGTGATATTGGGGTGAACCAATGATAAAAACTTTCTACCCTTGTAGGACGGTAATAGACAAACTGTAACCATGTCAAATGATTGATATAGAGAGATCTTTGTGCTTCTTACAATTATGGAAAATTTCCTTGTCCTACACTAGATGTTCATATTTTGTCTAGATTAGTTTCAATTATTATGTGAGGTTTTACCAAGGCCTAAACTTCATCTTGCAATGATAAACAGGTTCAAGCCAGATATGATCAAAGGAGATATGGATTCAATAAGATCAGATGTAAAGGAGTACTATATCAATTCGGTAGGTTTTTTCTGTCCTATTATAGTCCTCAAATAGTTGTGCACTGACTCAAGGATATGTTTACTATATTTCCCATCTTTGTTGATACCAGATGTATAGGTATATTGTGGTATATTATTTTTGGTTTCACTCATTCTGTAGCTCTAAGAAGCACGGACAGGGACATGACACTACATGGTCAGGGGCACGTGACATGGAAATTTCTTTAAAATGAAGGACTCAGGGAGACAACAATAGAATATACAGATAAAGAAATAAATAGAGAGTGCATATGTACATACATGCTTATTGCTTATTGGTCGTGTGCTATAAGCTAAACTTATGCAATCAAGAAGCAATCCTCTCCTAGACTAAAGAGTCCAGAAGAAGGGAGAAGAAGATAGATTTGCTAGAGGGAATTGCCGGTCCAACTTATTTAGACAAAGAGGCAAATGGGACACATTTAAGGCTTCAAAGGATCTATAATGTAAAAGAAGATGCCTGCTTGAGTTATCTTGTGTTTCAAATTTCACCTAGATCAGTGAAAATTTTGCTAGTGGACAAGTCACCCTCTCTCTATTTTGTCTGAATCCATGCAGCTAGTTTAGTACCATGCTAGACTTATTGGATTCCTCGGTAACATAAATGGTAGAAAACTAAAATTTAAGCAAGCAAGCTTAGGGGGACAAACTAAATAATGGACCTTAAACTGTCATGACTCCGGTAATTAACAAATGATTTAGAGGAGTATTGTCTGGTTATCATATCTTGATTTAGGTTTTGGAGGTTACTTCTAGGGCAGCTGAGTGAGTTGCGTCCCTTGACTGGAGGGGATAAGCATAAATATGCTTGAAGTACTGTTGAACTGATCCAATTGTATGATTGTTGTAGATAGTGACAGCATCATGAATGGTAATAAAAAAGCTCCAAGGACCTATGTGTGTTTGAACATGTCCAGATAGCTCAAGATACTCAGCAGAACGAATAAATACTTCTGTAGGATTACCAGATATTAACAGTTTGCAGATCCTTTGCTGCGGCCCATATGAGAGATGAAATTACAACAGACTTTTTGCCATTAATATGTTCAATGATGTCCTGTAAGCAGTATGCACCTGTTTTTTTTTATAAGCTTTTGATTCTCATAATAGTCTGGTCTTTGTAACTGAATTCTATTGTTTCTGATTGAATTAGAAGGTCTGGAGGCATTATCATCTGGCCCATTAACCTTTAGTCTAATACATATTGTTCCGCAGGCATTTCTTTTATGCATCAACATTCTAAGTTTGTGGAAATTAATTAGATTTGTTTCATTAGGAGCACTTTAAGAGCTAAACATTTTATATTTGCTTTTTGATTGTGGCAGGGAGTCAAAATAGTGGATGCATCAGATGATCAGGACACAACAGATCTACACAAATGTGTAGCTTATATTTGTGACTGCACACCGGATGTAGAGAAACCTAATGTAAGTCATATATTTTGAATGAATTTAAGGATATATTAAGATCAGTTGTACACAAAATCTGGTCACTACCAACCACACAATGTTATCAATTTTTAACCTAAAATGTTAATCATTTTCCACTCTATCTGATAATGTACAATTTAAAAAATCAAATGCTTATGAACTGGATTGTTAATTAAAAAAAAAAAAAAACAAGACAAAAAACACTTTTTACCAAAAGTAAGCTGAATAGGTAAATGGTAATTGACTACTAAAATCACTTTATTTTCGTTTCATGACTTTTGAGATTTCTATTGCACATCATGTGATCCAGTGCTTGGGATGTTGATTCCATGGCCAGAACCAGTGATTTTGTCCTCATACAAATAATGTATATTCTGCAACACTTGATACCCCTTCTATATAAGACAATTCTGAAAATTGGTTACTGTGTTTATATAAATCTTTGTGGATTCTCAAATTCATATGGTCCATTATAGGGTGGCCATGAACTCATGATCAATCATTTTACATGTTTGATCCATGCATGCACGCATGCACGAATGAAAAAAAAAAAAATCGCTGGCTCGCATACACAGATCACTCTTTCTATTTAAGATTTCCATTATTTGATCTTGATACAGCAATCTATCTTTTTACACGTTTGAATTATAGCTGCGCATTCTTGTTGCTGGAGCGCTTGGAGGAAGATTCGATCATGAGATTGGAAACATCAATGTTCTATATCGATTCTCAAATATCAGAATTATTCTTCTATCTGACGACTGCTTGATCCATCTTCTACCAAAAACCCATCATCACGAGATATATATCCAGCCTTCAGTTGAAGGCCCGCACTGTGGACTTATTACTCTTGGCCCACCATCACTGAGTACCACTTCAACTGGACTGCAGTGGAATCTGAGTAAGTATATGTAACTTGACTTTGCTCCTTTAGTTAATTTTACTTGTTCTCATGTAATCACAATGGAGTTGAGATGATGTGGAATGTGAATTTAGAGTCTACTGTAGGACCGTCAAATAAACACCTCATGTAATAGCTTTGGATGCTTTGGGTCATTTTAGTTCTTCATAAACTGGCACGAAAGAATGGTATGAATCAGCAATTTGTGATGCTAAGTAAAAAATTAGCATGAAAGCTGATAAAGAATCTCTTCCTAAAGTCCTGCAGTTAGTCACATCATCCATATGAATTTCTTGCTAAACTCTTAGTTGGAAATACAGTCTGTTGCAACATTCTGTGATTGACTGCCCTTTTGGATGCAGAACCTTTACTTATTCTTTATAATTAACACGGTGGCAATTTCTTTTTTCAGCTGACACGAGTATGAGCCTTGGTGGTTTAATTAGTACTTCGAACATCGTTTGTGAGGACAAGATCACAGTTCATTCCGATTCTGATCTTCTCTGGACGATATCCATAAAAAAGAAAGCTTAAGTGATTTATTATTTTTATTTTTTCCCTTTTATGTTGCCTGTTTATTATTTTTTCAAAGGCAACCGATTGTTGGGGGTATAAGATCTTGAGAAGAAGGATACCAAGTTATTTTTGACTATATATTCTCTCATCCTTGATATATAGCAACGAAGTATTTTCTGATATTATTGCTGTTGATCGTGCTTGCATGGATCTGTTCCGTATGTTCAATGATTTTTTTTTTTTTTGGTGAATCATGTGGAATATATGTTCGAATTTATCGTGGTTGGAGTCCGGTCTGTCTACATCCAGATTTATGCGAATTAGATTTTTGCGACTTTCTTATCACAAGTCACATGTTTTACTAACTCTGCTCTTGAGTTCCTCGTAACTAGGATAATGTAGGATCAAGGTAGGGGTTGTCATGTAGAATGAAGAGATTTTGTTATCTTTTCTTCTTTTTTTCCAGGGCGTGGGCTGGTTGTGGCTTGGGAGGGTGGCATGTGTGCGTGCGCGCACTTACGCATGTGTGAGGGTGGCATGCTGACGAGGGTCAAAAATTACCACCTGCACATGGAACAGAACCAGCCTCTATTAATGCTTATTACTACAGGACTTCATGTCAGTGATATTTGCCCTTGGGCAAGTAACTTATTGACGCAGACTGAGACTTGATCTCGTTCTAGCGCAAACAAACTCTGAAAAAACTTTTAAGTAGAAGATGTATCCGAGTCTATGTGCACAACACTCGAATCCATGAACAGAAAGATAAGAACTCGAATTTACGAGCAATTTAAAGAGGAAACTGAATTTCTATGTCAGTGGTTGAATAATACAAAATAAAAAATACAATGACTTTTATAGGCTTACAAAAAGTTCTAATCTATCTATGAGTTCTATATAATTTACATTTCAAAATAAAGAAAGAGAGAATCAATTTGGAATCCAAATTGGGCCCGGAAATAAAATCTTAGTTAGGTTTAGAAATAGCCGATACACGCAGAATGGTCGACCTGACGGTTGACCGCTGGGTCAAAATTGATATGTCGGTCGACCGCTCTTGGTCGACCGACTGAGAAATCTAAACTCTCTGTTAATTTCTTGCCTTTTGGGTGATCGACCGGGTGGCCGACCGTCAGCGTGCTCTCCTCTCTGGTCTTCTAGACGTTGCCAATCGGCCGACTGGGCAGTCGACTGACATCTCCATCTGCTTGATTCAGTCGACCGTGCGATAGACCAAAATCTATCTTTTGGATTCTGAAACTTTGATCTCATGTTGATGTTTTTGTCTTTGTTCCTACATCAGTCCTCCCACTTCAAGAGAACTCGTCCCCGAGTTATAATCATGGTAAAGCTGCTCTGTAGGATGATATTTGTAGAGATCCACCACATTAAATGTTTTAGACATCGCCATATCACTTGGAAGATCGACAAGATAGGCGTTATTATTGATCTTCTTCACTATCTTGAATGCTCCATACTTCTTCGACTTCAACTTATTATAGGATCCAACATGAATTCACTCCCTTTTCAAGTACACCATTACTATGTCCTCTTTTTCGAAAACTTTTTGTCGCCTTTTTTTTTCAGCTGCTTTGTATTTTGCATTGGAGTGCTCTAACCTTGCTCGAACTAACTCTTGAATATCAAGAATTTGTTCAACCATGGCGCTAGCTGCGCTACTAAATCTTTCTCCACTAGGTAGCTGGGATAAGTTTAGGAGATGTTGAGGTACCTTCCTATATACCATAGCAAAAGGTGACATACTCATTGAACTGTGAACTGTGCTATTGTAAACGAACTCTGCTTGAGGTAATGCTTGATCCCATGTTTTTACCTTGCCTCCATATATGCTCCTCAACAAGTTACCCAATGTACGATTGACAACTTCTGTTTGCCCATCCGTTTTGGGATGCGCTGTACTAGTATACTTTAATGATGTGTTGAATCTTGTCCATAGTGTAACGCCCCGATCCCGTGGGTGTTTCTCAGAAAATTGAAAAGCATGTAAATTCTTTATTTGATTGTAAAGAAAATTACAAGAGATCAATAATCCGATTACAAAAGAAGAGAGAATGATTGGATCTCCTCTTTATTTGAAGCTGGGTTCTTTGTGTAGTGGTAGAAAGTGAATCTTGTTTTCCGTTAACCAGGTGAACATTAAGCTCCTCTGGGAATCTTCTCTTCGGATCACGAATGGAGTAGCACAGCTCCTATCCAATGGAATCTCAAAGAGACTTGGGCAAAAACTTAGACTTAGCAAGTTGGAAGAAGAGTTTAACTCTTTTTCAGTATTCTTCAGCTGAAAATTCGGCCCAATTCGATCTAATTCGACTGACCAAAATTCTCTCACCCAAATTCCCCGACCAAAAAAAATTCTCCCCCCTTCAATAGCCAACTGAGTTATTTATAGGGTTTTATGGGTAAAATTGTCCCCTAAAAATCCTCCATAATGGGGTTAACTCTCCTCATTACATGAGCAGTAATTTACCCGGTAATGAGAGCAATTACAACTGAGACGCGGAGCTTACTTGCAGTTAAAACGCGTGCTTAAGCTCTGTGTTTAGCCGCTGAAATGATGTTGGATGCGGGCTTCGAGCTTTTGCTAGACGCGGATTCGAGCTTTACTAGACGCGGGCTTCGAACCTTGCATCTTGGCATTGCAGTGACGTAGGTTTTGAGCCTCGCGTTTTGACACTGCGGTGATGTTGAGACGCGTGCTTCGAGCCTCGCGTTTTGACACTGCTGTGATGCTGGGACGCGGGTTTCAAGCCCTGCGTTTTGGCATTGCAGTGGTGTTGAGACGTAGGCTTCGAGCTCTGTGTCTTAGCATTGCAGTGAATGACTTTAATTAGCCTCGCGTCTGAAGTATAAAATCTGCTATCTGATGACTTATCTTCTGGGATTTTCAAACAGTCTGCAGAACCCCCTCCAAATTTTACAAAACTCTGCGGTTGACTGGGATGGGTTTTGAAATACATTGAATTTTTCTTCTAGCAGCAAGGTCTCAAGATTGGACAGGTAATCTTCTGAGATACCTTGAGCTCGATCTTCTCTGGATCTTAATCTTCGTGAGTGTACTGTTAAACTCTTTGAAGCCACCGAGATGATCGTCGTGAGTATCTGGATACGCAGTCCAGACCTCCTCGGTGCTCTGAGTTGGTTATTGGTGTACTTTTGAACTAGGGGAATAGTCATCTGCTTTCACCAGTGTATTATTGAACTAATTACAGAAGCAAAAGACTGAATACAGGTCTTATAGGTGCAAAGGTCATGTTGCATTTGAGACGCAGACCTCATCTAAAGTAGAAACGCCACTCTCACTTATTGGAGAGACGCGAACATCGAAGTGAAGACGCAGCTCTCATTTTGTTGAAGTGACGCAGACTTCAAGGTGGAGACTCGGACTTTTCATCATTGAAGAAACGCTCTGCTATTTTGCCAAGGTGCGAGTTTCTTTCAGAGTGAAGACGCACGTTTCACTTGATATAGAGACATGGCTTTAAGCGTTACCAAACGCGGGCTTGCTTCATAGTAGAGACGCGGCTCTTGTTGGAACTAGAGGCGCAACTCTCTTGTTTTGCCAAGACGCGAGGCATAGAATACTGAAAAGACGCGATCTTTGAAGTGGAGACGCAGCTCTCACTTTATTGAGGTAACACAGACTTCAAGGTGGAGACGCGGACCTCTTTTTGCTGGAGAGATGCAAACTCTGTTAAACATGAGATTTGCGTTCTGGGTGCGTTGCCACGTGTCTGGCGGAGCTTAAAGAGACGTCGTTCTCCTAACATGCGAGGTTCGCGTTCAAAGCGCTTTGCCACGCGTCTAATGATGATTGGTCTCGAGATACGGGCCGCGTATCTCGGTGGATTACTGTGTTTATAAAAAGACAGCAGTCTTTTAAGAGTCATCATTAGACTCTTTTCTTCTTCGTTTGAACTCTGCATCAAGAGTTTTCAAGACTTAAGAAAAGATCCAAGCTTCTTTTTCTTTCTCTTGTCTTCTACACAGAATTCATGGTCGAAATGGCCCCAAAGACCAAAACTGTGGCTTCATCCTCGAGTGTTGTCGCTCCAGAGGCTCAAATGGGCGGTTCCTCTACGCAGGAGGCCCCATTTCAGGCAATAAAACCGTTCGAATTGGTTTCCACCATTAAGGAACTTGAAGAGTTATCTTAACTCTTATGTCTCTTCTGAATTGAACCGCCAACGCAAGGCTCACGCCCATATTTGATTTTCAGATGCGACTCTTGCACTGGTAGGCAAGACGCGGGTTAGACGACCTCCGCATTTTTGCTTCATCAGCTTGAGTCTGTGTCTGTTTGTTGAACGCGGGCTTCGTTGAACCTCGCGTTTGATCCTAACACTTAGAGAATCCTTCTAAGTGGGGGAGTTCAGACGCAGACTTCATGTGAACCTCGCGTCTCTGAGGTTTGATGCTGGTTTCACTGAGTCTCGCGTCTGACTCAGTTCAGACGCGGACTTCATATGAGCCTCGCGTCTTTTGAGTTTAGACTCGGGTTTCGCTGAGCTCCGCGTCTCAGTCATTAAACGCAGTTCTGATGTGAACTTTGCGTCTGAGCTTCAACACTTAGACAATTTTTTAGGTTGCTAAATCTTGTGTCGTCCTTTTTGCAGTGTGATACTCCTCGAATCGTCTGTCCAAAAAGTGTCACTTTGGGCATGTAGGCGGAGCTGATCCTAACCTTACGTTCGTGTTCTAAGAGGTTGCTCCAGTGTTCGCTCTGAAATCAAGGGAGCGTCGAGACAGGCTCAGCAACCCTAGTATGCTGACCTTCCGGGAGATCATGACCAATGAGCGGTTTGAGTCTGATACTCGCATCGCACTGAAGAAACCTGACTTCTTTTTCGGTGATGCCATTGCTGAATACGAATGGGTCCTGTATGACGGAAACTACAAATGGCTTCGCCAAATCGGGGACAGGAGATTTTTTCTTCCCAACATGGAGAGGATGTACCCCTTGGCGTATCTGCAGCACATGTCGGTACGCCGCGCAATGGAGTAGGACCTTTCTAAGTCTATCTCTGGCGTATTTCTCGGCAAATGGGGTGCGAATGAAGCTTACGATGTCGGTCACGGGAGAGATGTATTTGGGCTACATCCTGAACTGGTCAGGGCTGAGTACCCGATTGGGGAGACCCCTCAATTAGCCGCCACCTTCATCAATCAATTGCTAAAGTTGAGGGGTGACTTTCCCACCGATTTTCGTCTGCTCGAGTGGGTCCACTCTTCGGACAAGTCATGGTGGGACAAGATGGTGGGCTTTATTCTCACAGAGCTCGAGGACTTGTTGAAGCAGGTGGGATTGTACCAGGCTGTTATGGCCATTCAGTATGGCCTCCCGCATAGCTCCCATCACTTTTATGGTGTCTTGGAGCATTACAATCCTCTAACGGGGACGTTCTTCACCCCAGTTGGAGAGATGGGGCTCGCTCTCATGAATTGTACGAGGTTTCGGGGCTAGTGATTAGAGATGCTCTGTGTGAAGAGTATGTCCCGACTACCGAGGAGCTTCACTTATTGAAGAAAGAGAACCCTCAGGTGTATGAGACTTACTAAAAAGTGTTATGCCACTTCCACATCTGTGGGTAAATGACCGTCTGGAGGAACAAGGACGTTAAGCAGATGTCCTGGGTGAGCTCCCTTTTCAATAACATAAATGAAAAGTCTAACCCAGTGACCCGTTTGGCTCCTAGCAATGATAAAGAGATTATTGAGAGGATCAATGTCTCCACAAGCTCGTATACGATAGAGTCCAACGAGGATACTTTCAAGCCTAATACGATTTTTGAAAGTTCTCACTATCAGGCCAGGATCCTGATATCTGACATCTGACCGGGCGCTACCGGGCGCTATTGGTAGGCTTCTCATGTTGTAGCTAAAGTTTTGTGTGGTGTTGACACTGCCACATGAAGTGATTGTCACCAATGTGGTGTACCCAGCAGCCCTGTTAGCACATGAGAAGTCAATATCTCTCCTTCAAGCAATGGTTGCCGGCATTCAGAGTGGTTTGCGGGCATTAGCAAAAAGCCTGTTGATTGGTTACATATATTGCATATATAATGTCACATTTTCATAATTATTGCCTAATAAATCATGTATTTAGTCTTATATTCTTCTTTATAAAATGCAGGCCCATTGCTAAAGAAAAGGAAGAGAAACGAGCCCGAAAGCCCATCAAAATTCTGATTTAATTTAAAATTAATTCGAAATCAGAAAATCAGGGCAGATCATGACAAATCAGAGAAAATAAAATCAGTTGAAAATCAGTTAAAACAAATCTTCTCAAATTAATTGGTTAAAGCCAAAAATCAAAGGAGGTTTCATCAAATTCAGGAGCTAAAACGGAAAATCCAGTAAGAGATAAAATAATATCACGAAATCAGGGAGCACCACCCCCCGGGGTGGCCACACCCAGGCCGCAGAAACATGGCTAAAGCCGCATTTCTGCGGCTTGTTGGTTCTGTTGGGGGAGCGTTTGCTCTCTCTATCTTCATACGCTCTCCCCATTTGGTTTTTTCTTGTAAATACTGTATTTTATAGAGAAGAAGGGACCGGGAATTAGTTTAAGTTTTTCTCTTTATTTTTAGGGTTTAGATTCTTTGTTAGATAGTATTAAGAAGTTGTATCTCTGTTTTTTAATTTGTAGTTCAGCCCAAATACAAGTGAGAGAGAGGAAAAGAGTGATTGTAACCTGAAGTTGAAGTGATATCAATAAAGGATCAAGATTTCTCTTCTCTTCAAATTCACGGGTATATTTCATTTCATTTACATGTCTTTCTTAACCTTATTATGAGTATCTAAATTTGTTTTTCTGGGCTCGCTATCATCTCTCTTCAATTCTTCTCTTGTTTTGAATGATTTTGATGTAAAGAACCCAATAGAATCATATGTATGCATTAAACTAAGCCTTACTTCTTTGAAAGTGTTCTTGAAGGCACATGAGGATGGTTTGAATTTCTAAACTTCTATTTTTTAAAATATCATTTGAACTTGTTTTTATTTCATACTAGAAAGATAACTTGATGATTTAACATTTAGTTCAAGATGAATTCTTAAGAAAAAGAGTTAACTTTTCTAAACAATCTTATTTACTTTACTTAAGACTTTTGAAACTCAAGTTTCAGCTTTTACCTATGATCAAGTTGAGGTACTGAGAATTTCAAGAGGAGAATATATCATTGAGTAGTAAGATAGTGAGCTCAGATTTTTTCATATATGAAAAAAAAACAACCATTCAATCTTTAACACCTTTTAAAGATCATCTTTTCCAAAGTCTTCTCTAAGTTTTCAAATTTTCTTTTAATCACTTCCTTACTCTCCGTTCTTTTTTTCAACATAAAAAACAAACACCAACACCGTTCTTTGTTCTTTAAACAATTCATCGAAAAGCTTTCATCGCATTTCTCCTCGTGGACACGGCCCGTTAGCCTAAAGCTAGAAGGTAATTCTGCATTTACTGGCAATCAATTTTTGGCGCCGTTGTCAGGGAGGAAACAATGTAATTGTTTTCTTACAAGTTTGTGTCTTGTTTCAGGGCCGTCAAGAAGTCAGATTTAGCGCTCTAGGTTTGCAGGAGAAGACTTGCTATTCTGTGCCCCTACTCTTGAAAGTAGGAAATAAAATTTCGCGAAGTCGTAGCGCAAAAGCTTGAAAAATTTCTGGACTACTAAAAACTCTTTTTTGCAGGATATATTGCTTTACAAAAGTATAGTTTTTTGTGTGTTATTTCTACTAAATTTGATATTTACATACCATGTTTTTAATCCAACAATAATCTGATTGATTGATAATTGTTTAAAATGTTTAGACTTGCATTTTAGGCATTTGTCTAATTACGTTTCTTTTACAATTACTGTTGAAGAAAGCTAGAGACAAGGTATGTATGCATAGTATATAGTTTAGGAAACATTCTTGGGTGATTATTTACTTGTTGAATGTTACTTTTCTATATCTTGCACATGTTGCACAATCAATCTTAAGGGAAAAACCCAAAACAAGATAAGGTGGGGAAGCCATTACTCTTCCTTAGCCCACAAACCATCTCCAAGCATGCACAACCTAAGCCTAACTTAAAATCTAATAGACGTTGGCCTTAGGTGTTGGCCCAAAGGCCCATCGCTCTAGTTTTGATGATGATTAACTCATGTAGTTATAATACTAATGATCTTGTGTTTAATTTAGTCTCAGATATTTGATCAAGATCTTAGTAGATGTTTAGCTTCAACAAAGGATTCGAAATCAAGTTTTGAAGCTAGCACGTGTTGATTCAAGAGCTCGCGCATCAAGATCGCATCGAGTACTCAAGAGGAGTCTAACTCATTGGATCAAGGTTTGGACCAAGTCAAGAAGGAGAAAAAAATTTCAAGAGAAAATTTTCAAGAAGACTTGTGTCATGTTTGTAAGTGTTAAGATTTATCTTTAAATAAAATGTAAAGGATAAATTAGTTGGTAGATTGCTCAAGTTCATATACACACACACAAAATATTTATATGTGTTTTCATAAAAAAGTTTTTGTTTTAAAAATACTGTTGTGATTTTGAGCTTCAATATATATATATATATATATATATATATATATATATATATATATATATATATATATATATATATATATATAAAAGCTCAAAATCACAACAGTATTTTTAAAACAAAAACTTTATATATATATATATATATATATATATATATATATATATATATATATATATATAAAGTTTTTGTTTTAAAAATACTGTTGTGATTTTGAGCTATATATATATATATATATATATATATATATATATATATATATATATATATATATATATATATATATATATATATATCATGTGTTTGAGTTTTAGATTTATCAAACCTTATTTTAGAACTTAATGTCAAAAACATAGATATTTCATATTGTATATGCAGTGGATCATATCCATACATACTAAGTTTCAAAAGTATTTAAAATATCTTATTTTTGTATTTAGAGAAGTTTTGGAAAAAATCGTTTTTCAATTTGGAGATTGTTTTTGGAAAAATACAGATTTTTATTTAAGCCAAAATTTCTATATTACAAAAATAGTTTAAAAGGTTTGTAATATGTGTTGATGTTGATCACACATATTTATACTTTAAAGTATTTCAAAGAACTCATTTTTATAGATTTTTAGTGATTTTATGAGATTTTATAAGTAAATATAAGGCCATGTTTTAATCCCTGAAAATGTCTGACCAGGTCTTCTGCCGGTCGACCGGCCGGTCGACTGAGACAGAAGTCAGTTGACTGGGCATGCACAAAACGTGCATGGCCAATTGGCTAGTGAGCCGGTCGACCGGCCAGAGAGCTCTGCTCTCTGGATCTGGCCCCGGTGACTGGGCGGTTGACCGGTGGCACAACGGTCAGAAATCTGATCGTTGTCCGGTCGACTAGGCGGTCGACTTACAGAAGCGTCAGCTGCTGATTTGGCCTCCAACGGCCATATTTTGGGAGTCTATAAATTGGGGTTCCCTTGAACTGTTTTATACAAGATTTTTGGTGAGTTTTCAAGCTAGTTTTTTCCATCTATTGTAGAGGTTTTCTCTACTTGTTTTAGAGCAAATACTTTCATATGAAAAGGAGAGTTTATCAAGAGTGATTTTCAAAAGTGATTTCTTGAGTTTTTCACCACCAAATCAATCTTAGTTTTCTCACACATACTTGAGCTTTCCATTGCTGTATCAATCTTATAGGAGATTTGTTGTGAGAGTGTTTTTAGGTGATCAAAGTGTTAAGATCACCAAAGAGTTTATTCTTGTATTTGAGGAGGCGAACTTGTGGGTTCGTCTTGTTTCGAGTTCTTGTGGGAGCTCGGTGTAGAAGTGCGGCCTCGGCAAGCTAGTGTGCTTGCGTGTGTTGTTCTTGCAGGAACAAGAGAGGGACTATTAAGTCCAAGGAGTTCTAGTGGGAACTCGTTGTAGGTGTTGCGGCATTGAGTGATCCGGTGGGATCGTTTTTTAGTGAAAATCCTTTATAGTGTTGAAGGCGGGGACGTAGAGCAAAGGTGCTCGAACCTCGAAACAAATCTCCTGTGTTTGCGATTGCTCTCTATCTCTCACTTGCATTTATATCTTGCATGCTTACATTGCTTATATCTTTATATGCTTGATATATCTTATGCCTTATTGATATATGCTCGGGATTGTTTGCTCACATTTGTATTCAACTAAGAAAGCCAAAGCGGCACCTCAACTCTTATTTAGAGGAATCTTGAGGAGATAGTTCAGAGCCCTTCACCGGGAATTCGGTTATACTCTTGTGTTATATTTTGTGTGTTTAGCTTAATAGTTTTAGTTTGATTAAATAGTTTTTTTTAATTCCGCATTATTCATCATTAAATTAGCTTGTCACCTATTCACCCCCCTCTAGGTGATCTACAAGTAGTTTCAGAGCTTGGTAATCTTGATTTGAGTCTAACAATCTTGAGTTAAAGATCCTCATTTTAGATAATCACAATATTTGTTTACACACACATGGATTTCATGACACCTTCCATGTTTAATATTTTTAACATCCAAATTTGGAAGGTTAAGATGTCAATGTTCCTCAAAGTCCTAGGTATTCATGTTTATTTTGTCACTATTAAAGATTTATATTGTTTAAATGGCAAAAATCTTGAGGCTAATGTAAAAGCCCTTCATGCTTTAAGATCTACCGAAATGATGATTAGTTATGTAGAGTTGCTAATTTTGATTCGGCTGGAACACTCTAGTCTCCTTTGGTGAACAAAAGCAATACTATATCGAGAGTGACTGGGATGATGGAAGTGATACTTCCAACATATGCTACATGGTCCAAGGGAATAACCCCCTTGAGGTAAATTCTGAATCCTAACTTGATGAGGATGTTGACATGTCAAATGATGAGCTTGCTTTATTTTATCAACAACTTCTTGAAAATATGATTTGCTTAAAAAGGAAAATAAAAGATTGAAGAGTAAAATGATTCCATTTTAAAAGAAAAAGATTCTTTTCAAAATAAATTTGAATGCATTTCTAAAAAAATGAATTTTTGAAAAAGGAGAATATTTCCTTGTCTTCAAAATTAAATGATATTTGTGAAAGAAATAATTCTTTGAAAAATAAAAAGAGATCATTTTGGAAGAAAATAGCTCTTTAAAAGAAAATTTGTTTCAAAAGAAAAGGAAAAACATTTCTAAAAGGAAAAAGATTGTTGATCTCATTCTTGCCATGCTCTTCATGCTACTATTGATAAAAATGAGATTTAAGTTTTGAAAAATAGAATTAATTGTTTGAGATCAATTTTGAGCAATTGTACATTTAACCATTTTAGATTGGAAACCTTGTTTCAAAAGAAACAAACTCCACATGTTCATGCATATAACTCACGACATACATATGCACACTATGCACATCATGATCACACTCATTCTCATATGATGCTAGAGTGTACAAATGTACCCATTGCGGTCGCAAAGGCCATCTTGCAAGATTCTGTTTTGATAGATTAAATTCTACTAATTTTATAAATAATAATGTTTGGGTTCCTTATGATGCTAACCACTGTGGACTCAAAAGAAAATGGGCACCAAAATTTTCACCTCTTGTGTTTGATGTAGGTGTGGGCTCTCACATGACGTGAGAGGGTTGGTGCCTTAGTGGTGGATGCATGAAGAGCTAGATGGACATACCCTATTGATGCATCGCTATTAAGGAAGTTTGGTGGGAGGACCATCATATTTTGGAGACTTAGAGAATAGTTCATATAGTTTGGTAACTATCTCTAAACTCCCATTTAATTTACATGCTTTTATATAAATAATTTTAGCATGTTTTAGTTTAATGTTAAAATAATCATGTATCGTATTTCATGTGGTGAATACTTGTTTAGATGTAGTTTTCATCAAAACTTGTATATATACTCGTTTTCCCTATCTTTGTGCATGTTTTGCTTCATGTATATGTTATTCTTGTCTAAAACTAATAAATATATATGTATACTCTTGAGTTACTTGCCTTCATGCAAATTCCATTATGGACTCATTTGTGTTTGGGATATGTATGTATATTGTTAGTTTTGATAGAATATACATATACTTTGAAGTTTGTTTTTAATGAAAAATAAATTTTTATAATTTTCATATGCTTTGCTATTTTGAGCTTTATTGATTATTTTCATGAATAAGCTAATTACATGATTCTTGTGCACTCACATTATTTTTTTTCATTTACTCATGATATTGTTTTTATGAGCTTTATATTAGCTTTATCGATCTTGAGTGACAATTTTTGTGTACCTAGCAAGTTTCATGAGATATATATGATTTGATTTCATGTTTGAAGGATCTTTAACTAGTTTTTCAAAACTACTTTAAAATAGTTATAGGTCAAAGGTAAGCAGGTGCCGAAGAGGTAAGTAAGTATTTTTTAGGGTTTAACTTTCTTTCTTTTAATTTTTAGTTTAGATCACCAACATCACCATCTCTCAACTCTATTCATTATTTTTTACTTTTTTTTGTACAAAATCATTTTTTATTTTTCTCCACCTTCTCATTTTACCACTTTCTTAATAACTTATTTTTCTTTTCTTTTAAAGAACTGAAAGAAGAACTTTAATCATTTTTTGTGAACTAAAGAGAACTTACAAAAAACTTCCATCGCTTGTACCTTCTTGTGGATCATAACTCGCATAGTCACTCGCTATTACGGTAGCATTGAGCACTTGCACTTTTGTTCTATATTCCTGAAATTCTATATTTTCTATGTGCAGGTTCTAACTCAATCAAAATTTTGTAGTATAATCGATTTTGAACCCGGGTCTGAAGTCAATTCAAATTTTGGCGACGTTGCCATTTTAATCAAATTTTGGATAATGAGCCTTTAATCGAGTCCTTAAGTCGTTGAGGTATTTTTTCACCCGGTGACCTAAGACCGTCCGGTTTGGGAGTCACCGATTAAAAACTCGTTACATGGCAGATTAGAACGCCTAATAGAACTAAGGAATAATAGCACCAAAAATATATAAAAAAATAAATAAATAAAATAAGGCATAAGAGTTAAAGTTAAAGAACCCTTAGTTAAAATTTCACAGTCACGAAGGTGCATATGACCTAGGTAAACTAATAAACTAGATGAGAAATATAGTTTGACTTTTTACCTTGATTGATAACAAGTTTTTGAATAAAGGCTAAGTTTAAAAATGAAAAAATCAGTTTTCTTATAACTTAGATTACTTGAACTCTTACAATAATACTTCAAATATTTTCTCTCCTTTTCAAAATGCTTTTCGAAAATACTAATATTTTGTTTCTCTTTTTTTTATGAATTTTGTGAGTATAATCCACTTAAAACCCTCACGAGACAAAACTCGTCCTCTAAGAGTAACTCAGAGGTTTAACAGCTTGTTGCATATGCTCAGTGCAATCGAGTGACCTACGAAAATGGTCCAATAATTTCTTAAGATTAGTTTTGATGTTTTGCTCGAGGCGAGCAAAAGATAAATGAGGGGGTGTGATCGGTCACAGATATTGCATATATATTATCACATTCTAATATTTATTATCTAATAAATTATGTTATTTAGTCTTTTTTTTATTTAATAATGTGCAGGCTCATTAATATTGAAGGTGGAAAAGAAATGAGCCCAAAAGCCAACTTTAATTCTGATTTAAATCTTAATTGATGAGGAGATAAATATTCAGGAGGATAGAGATGATTTAAGCTGAAGATCAACGCATATCAGGGAAGATCACATCAAATAAAATCGATTAATTCAGATTTATATGAATCCAAATCGATTAGCTTGAGGATCACCGAAGATCAGATTAAAACCAGAGACCAAACAGCAAATCCAGCCGGACAAGAGGGGACAAAATCAAATGATATCAAATCTCCCCCTAGATGTGGCCATTTGCCCACATCTAAGCCACGGAAATGCGGGGCCATTTGGTTAAGATACGGGGAACGTTTTGATCCTCTATCTTCTTATACCCTCACCTCTCCATTTCACGTATAAATACAACATTGTTCAGAGGAAAAAGGGAGCGATTAGGCAGAGAAGTATTTTTAGGCTAGTTTTCATTCTAAATTAGTGTAGATTTTTATTTTTCTTTTCATGTAACTTTTATTTCTTTGTAAGCAGAGTTAGACTAAGGTCCATGTAAGTAAGAGAGAGATTTATGTTGAGAGAGACACCAATGTAGCCTCATCCTTTATTCCATCATTTCTACAAGTAATAAAAAGGTAACTTGTTTATGTTTTTCTTTGTTTTTATATTATTCTTCTCTTTTATACTTTACCTCTGTTGGTTTTTGATGAGTATTCAAGCGATCTAGTAGCATCGGTATACTCTTGTTGTGCGTTTGCCACCGATATTTCATGATGATGATCTCCTCCTCAAGATTCTGTATCATTTCATTCTTGTTTGTTTTGATGATGTAATGCGAATGGGGACTGAGCTCGATCTTATGGATTATGCGTTGATCGCCTCCAAAATAAGGTAAACGTGCCAATAATTCAAGGTAAGTTATCAACCGGAAGAGATAGGTAAGTTCTTTTAATTTTCTTTCTTTCTTTTAATCCTTTAGTTTAGATCATTACCATCTCCCAACTATTTTATTCACTCTTTTAAATTTTTTTGTATAAAATCATTTTCTATTTTCTCTACCTTCTCATCTACCACTTTCTTTACAAATTAACATAACTTATTTTCCTTTTTTTTAAAGAACAAGATATTTTAATCATTTTAAGTAACTTAAAAGAGAACTTGCAACACGCTTTAATCGCTAATCTCTCCTTGTGGATTACGACCCACATAGCCACTAGCTATAGCAGTAGCATTGAGTACCTTACACTACCTATTATCAATTCTGAAATTCTGTATTTTTTGTGTGCAAGTCTGAACTCAATTAAATTTTAGCGTCGTTGTCATTTAATCGAGTCTGAACTCAATTCTGTGTTTTCTGTGTGCAGGTGTCACGAACCGCTCTGTCTTAGTGCATTTGGCTCATCTTGGGCTCAACCAAATGTGGAAGAGTTTCTAGAATACTTTAGGGGTTCTAGAGTATTCTAGGGCAATATTGTGAATACCATGTAAAGAGGGATATTTCATAAAAGATTCCCTAAAGGGATATTCCATAGAAGATTCCCTAAGGGATTCTAAAAAAAGATATTTAGGGATGAATATATCGGAGCTTCTAGATATTCTAGAAGTCTCCAATTCTAGAGAATTCTTTGTACAAGCCCTTGCATATAAATAGGGGCCAAGGGTGCTCATTTGTAAACAACAAGGAAAGTATAAGCAATATAAACTTTCACTTCTTCTCTAAGTACTCTCTCTCTCTCTCTTGAGTGAGTGTGAGGGTTAGGCTGACTTAGCTTCGCTTCAAAGGAGAAAGAGTGAGTTAAGTGCCGCGCGGGTTTGAGTGATTCAAGGTCAAAAGAATCCGCCAGTGACAGTTGGTATTAGAGCTTGGATTCGGGAGTAATAATGTCGAGCCTCAATCTTCGTTTCAAGGTAGTTGGAGCTGTAAATTTTTAGGATACTCCCAAGCCTCATAGGGAGAAATTCCAAGATGTCATGGTGATGCTGGAGGCACAGTTAGCTAAGTGGAGCTTACCGTGACGGATAAGTTGAGGCTTACGACGAGCGCATCGAGAAGCTGGAGTCTATAGAAGACGAGCTTCAGAAGGAGATGCAGTCGGCATTAAATTCCGCCGTCGACATGTTGCAACAAGGGGACACTTCCTTAAGGGAGGAGAACGCAGTGTTGCGGAACCACGTAGAGGTACTCTTGAAAGAGTTGGCCGAGCTTAGGGAGAGGATCGACCAACATGATGTTGCATTAGCAACTCGAGGTATGGTGTCACATCCTTTTACGGCTAAAGATGTGCCCAAGCTTAAGCCTTATAAGGGGTCTCAGAATGCTCGGGAGATTGATAACTTCCTTTGGAGTATGGAAGTCTACTTCAATGCTACTGGATTTCGAGATGACGCATCCAAGATTCAAGTTGTGCCTCTTTTTCTTGAACATAGCACTGCGTTGTGGTGGCGTAGGCGATATGAAGATATAAAGAAGGGCACATGTTCCATTAACACATGGGAAGAGTTCAAGGCGGATCTTAAGTGGCAATTCTATCCGGAGAATGCCGAGGACGAGGCCCGAGGTAAACTCTGACGCCTCACTCACAAAGGTTCAATTCGTGATTATGTAAAAGAATTTTTAGAATTACTGCTGGAGATCCCCGATATGGGAGAGAAGGACTCTCTATTCTCGTTCATGGATGGCCTAACTGGGTGGGCCAAGATGGAACTACAAAGGCGAGGGGTCCAAACTCTTGCCCAAGCCATGCTAGTGGTGGAATCTCTTATCGAGCTCAAGAGGATAGGAGACTCATCCAAACTTAAAGACAAGAGGGAAGCCTACTAAAGGTGGGGGAGAAAATAAGAAACCATCTAAAAAATTCCCACCTAAGCCGACATTTGAGAAGGGAAAGTCCGCGATAACAACAACGGAGGAAGCGATCGTCTAAAGAAATTAGCATGTTACTTTTGCGAAGATCCTCATAAAGCCATGGACTGTCCCAAGAGGGCTAATTTCACTGGTCTTGTCCAAAGAGAACACGAGAAGCAACCGGACGAGACTAGGCTCCATTCACTTTGTCTCCTCAATGCTATCAAGGTGAAGGTGGATGAAAGATCTCGAGGGCCAATGTTCGTCGAGACAACCATTTCCGGTATGACCTTCAAGGCCCTTTTAGATACTGGTGCTTCTCATCTTCTTATTTCAAGTAATGTAACTAGCAAGCTGGGCCTTAAGATCTCTAAGGGAGGAGGCACCATTAAGGCAGTCAACTCTAGTCCCACTCCTATCGATGATGTAGCTCACAAGGTGAATGTGAGCAAGAGGAGTGGCATGTCAGGAGAACCTGACAGTCGTGACCATGGATGACTTTGATGTGGTGCTTGGCTTAGAGTTCTGAACAAGGTGAAGGCTGTGTTGGTTCCCTACACCAACACTATGTGCATCCTTAAGGGGAAGGCATGCACAGTTCAGATTAAGCGGGAGAATGTATCATCCAAAATGCTCTTGGCATTACAGATATCCAAGGGAGTTTGACGTCATGAGCCGACCTTTCTTGCTACCATTAAGATGGAGGAAGGCTCAAAGAAAGGAGAGGACGTGCCCAAGGAGATATGAGGCATCTTGGAAGAGTATCAGGATATCACGCCCGCCAAGCTGCCAAGCAAGCTTTCACCTAGGAGAGAGGTGGGCCACAAAATTGAACTCGAGTCAGGGACTCGACCTCCAGCCATGGATCCTTATCGCATGGCGCCACCAGAACTGGAAGAACTTCGGAAGCAGCTGAAGGAGTTGTTGGATGCTGAATATATTCGTCCGTCAAAGGCTCCCTATGGTGCACCAGTGCTCTTCCAGAAGATGCATGATGGTTCGTTGCGGCTTTGCATCGACTAACGAGCGCTAAACAAGATCATGGTAAAAAACAAGTACCCTATTTCTCTAATAGCGAACTTATTCGACCGGTTGGGTCAAGCAAGATACTTCACTAAGCTTGACTTGCGCTCTGGGTATTATCAAGTGCGGATTGCGGAAGGAGATGAATCGAAGACCGCGTGCGTGACCAGGTATAAATCGTACGAGTTCCTAGTTATGCCATTTGGTCTCACCAATGCATCAGCCACATTCTGCACTCTGATGAATAAGGTGTTGGAGCCTTTCTTGGACCATTTTATGGTGGTCTACTTGGATGATATTATGGTGTACAGCCAAACCATGGACGAGCATGTGGAGCACTTGAGGCAAGTGTTCTAGGCCCTCAAAAGCAATGAGCTCTATGTGAAGTGGGAGAAGTGCTCGTTTGCACAGAAGGAAGTGATGTTCCTCGGCCACATCATTGGAAGAGGCAAGATTCGGATGGATCAACCCAAGATCCAGGCTATATTAGAGTGGGAACCTCCCACCAAGGTGACGGAGCTATGATCTTTCCTTGGCTTAGTAAACTACTACCGGAGGTTCATTAAGAGCTATTAGGCGATAGCTTCTCCACTCACCGACTTGCTGAAGAAGAATCGGGCTTGGAATTAGAGTTCGAAGTGCCATGGGGCGTTCGAGGCTTTGAAGAGAGTTGTGACAAAGGAGCCAGTTCTCGCATTACCCGACTTTCGCAAGCCATATGAAGTGCACACCGACGCGAGTGACTTCACGATTGGAGGGGTGTTAATGAAGGAAGGACACCCTGTGATTTATGAGAGTCGAAAGCTTAATGATACCAAGAGGCAGTACACCGTATAAGAGAAGGAGATGACAGTTGTGGTTCACTGTCTTTGAGTATGGAGGCACTACTTACTTGGCTCGAGGTTCGTGGTGAAGACGGACAATGTGGCCACCAGCTACTTTCAGACTCAAAAGAAGTTGTCTCCCAAGCAGGCGCGATGGCAAGACTTTCTAGTCGAGTTCGACTATGTGCTCGAGTACAAGCCAGGAAGAATCAACTAAATGGCAGATGCACTGAGTCGAAAGTCTGAGTTTGCTGCTATGCTGAGTCATCCTCAGAGTTTCTTACTTGACTGCATCAAAGAAGGCTTGGCTCACGACCCTACGACCAAGAACGTGATGGAGTATGCTAAGGAGGGCAAGACTCGGAGGTTCTGGCTAGAAGGAGATTTGCTTTACACGAAGGGAAGGCGGTTGTACGTGCCACTATTCGGGAACCTGAGGAGGGAGCTTCATAAAGAGTGCCATGACTCCCAGTGGGCGGGACATCCAAGTGTGCACCGTACTTTGGCTCTCAGAGAAGAAAATTATTATTGGCCTCGTATGAGGGATGATGTTGAGGCCTATGTGCAGACTTGTCTGGAGTGCCAACAAGACAAGATGGAGTAAAGGGTACCGGCCGGATTGGTGGAATCACTACCGATTCCAGGGCGACTGTGGGAGAGCATCTCAATGGATTTCATCATGAGCTTACCCAAGTCCGAAGGGTGCAACATTATTATGGTGGTGGTTGACCGGTTCTCAAAGTATGTCATCTTCATTCCAGCCCCAGCTAAGTGTCCAGCCGAGGTAGTAGCCCCACTATTCCTAAAGCATGTGGTGAAGTATTGGGGTTTGCCTAAGACGATCGTGAGTGATCGAGATGGTCGCTTCACAGACAGGTTCTGGACGGAGCTCTTCAAGCTCATGGGGTCGAATTTGAACTTCTCCACTAGCTTTCACCCTCAGACAGATGGCCAAATAGAGTGGGTGAATGGCTTGTTGGAGGTCTACATGAGGTACTATGTGAGTGCTAACCAGCAGGATTGGGCGAAGCTTCTGGACATAGCTCAATTCTCTTACAACCTATAAAGAAGTGAGTCTACTGGAAAGAGTCCATTCGAGATCGTCACTGGACAGCAGCCGCTAACTCCTAACTCCATTGCTACGGGGTACAAGGGAAATAGCCCGACTACCTATAAATTTGCTAAGGGGTGGCAAGAGCAGAACGAGTTGGCGCATTCGTGTCTAAACAAGGCGGCCAAGAAGATGAAGAAATGGGCTGATAAGAAGAGGAGACATATGGAATATCAGGTGGTGACCTGGTCCTTGTCAAGCTTTCTACTTTGGATCGGCACAAGGGGCGATATAAGAGCTTAATAAGGAAGTACGAAGGCCCATTTTCGATTGAGAAAAGAGTGGGGAATGTAGCCTACAGGGTACAACTTTCCCCAACAGTGAAGTATCATCCGGTCTTTCATGTGAGCATGTTAAAGCCTTACTATGAGGATGTGGAAGATCCAGATCGTGAGAAATCCAGTCGAGCACCAGCAGAAATTCGCATGGAGTTCGATAAGAAAGCAGAGGAGATCATACGGATAGGACAGTTCGTGAAGCGAACAACCACATGAGGTTGGAATACTTTGTGAAGTGGAAGGGATTACCAGATAGCGAGAGTAGTTGGGAACCAGCATGAGCTCTTTGGTAGTTCGAGAACTTGATCGAGAAGTTCCATCGGGAGAAAGCTCAGCAATGAGGGCATCGCTCGGATAGGTGGGGGAGAATGTCACGAACCGCTCTGTCTTGGTACATTTGGGCTCACCTTGGGCTCAACTGAAATCACCTAGAGGGGGGTGAATAGGTGATAATGCTAATCAATGCACAATTAAAAATTTATGATGCAACAATCAACCCAAAACAAGACTAGAAGCCGAATACCCCGTGAAGGGCTCTGAACTCCTTCCTCGTGATTCCTCTTGATAAGAGTTTGAGGTGCGCAATGCAATCTTGTTGTATGAGTATTTGATTGACAAAATGAATATGCAACAAGTGAATAAAGCAATGAATATATAGAGCAAGGAATTGAAGCAAGTAATTAAAGTAAGTAATATAGTGCAAGAGATAAGAGCAAGTAAACCAAACGCAAACACCGAGAATTTTTCCGAGGTTCGAGCACCTAGCTCTACGTCCCCGCCTTCACCCAGAAGGATTTCTAACTACTATAACTTCACAAAGAGTTACAATCACACCGGAGTACCCAACTCCACAATCTTGAATACAAGTATTTCTTGGTGATCAAAAGACCACAAACTCTCTTTTGCAAAAGCCTCTTTCCCTTACAAGAACCTGTAGAACAATGGTTAGAATTGAAGCTCAAATATTGTAAGTGAAAAAAGAAAAAGAACTTGAGAGAGTTTAGAAGCTAAAACTTCAGGAATGAGAGATTCTTCAGCAAAAACCAAGGACCAAACTCTTTTGAAAGCCTTTGAAAACTTTGAATATTTTGCCAATGCTTGTTGTGAAAAACATAACCCTAATCACCCCTATTTATAGGATAGAGATAGGGTTTAAAGTGTAAACTCACAAAATGTTAATTAGGAAGAATTTGACCCATAAAATATCCTTAAAACTCGTTTAGAGACAAAAGGTTTGATTAAAACGTGTTTTAAAAAACTAGCCGTTATGGCAGAAAACTCACTAACAGTCGACCGGCCGGTCGACCGGGTTTCAAATAAAAGAGCCGTTGCGGCCCACGGTCGACCGCCCGGTCGACCGCAACAAACAGAGAGTTATTGTCTTGCAGTCGGCCGAAGGTCGGTCGACCACAATTGGGTCCGGTCGACCGCCCGGTCGACCGGGAAACGTGCACACATGCACGCACTCAACGGTCAGATTCCCGGTTGACCGGTCGGTCGACGATCTGAGCTGACATAGAGTCGGTTGACCGGTCGGTCGACCGGCTCAGGTCAAAATTTGAATATAGAAAAGATTTTTAAAGGGAATTTGATGGTTTTTCAAAATAGAACTTTTCTTTACCAGGTATAAAATACAAAATTAAGTTAGTAGGTATTAAACTTTATTTAAAAATATTTTGTATATATTTATAGGAGAAATTTTTAGAAAAGACATGTGCGCAAAAACGTGTGTGTAGGAATATTGAGCTTCAACCTATCCATTACTCTTTAACAAAACTATAAAACTAAAAATAAGACTAATGAAGTCTCTTGAGCCAAACTGAAGTCTTGAGTCATGCAATGCCATGCTAGACCTTCTCTTCTATGATCATTCATTCTAGTGCCTTTTTCCTTATTTGCTTCATGAACCAAGAAAGTCTTGCAAAAGCTAAACAATGGCCTTCAAAATAGTACTAACCTGAAACTCATCTTGAACAAACTTATTAGTACCAATATAGCTCTTAAGTGTTTGTTATCATCAAAACTCTAAACAAATGGAGAGTGTAACCTCTTGGGCCAACAATCTCCCCCTTTTTGATGATGACAAAACAAATAGGCTATATAAACAAGATAAAAGAGAGGTGAAAACTCCCCCTCAAATATGCTATATTAAACAAGTAAAAGCAATTTGAATTGCAATCAAAAACATGAGACTAAAAATCATAAGTCATAAAACACACACTTGGAAACACAAAACCATATAAACTTAGAACTCATATACAAGAATTCATAAAAACACACGCTTTGCAAAAACCAAAACCATACTCATATTATACTTCTCCCCCTTTTTGCCATACATCAAAAAGGGATTAAAGTAAAAACAAAACATTCTTCTCCCCCTTTTTGTTCGAAACAAAGAATTAACAAAAGGGGTCAAACAAACAAATCAATATAAATTTTCATGGATACCAATTGAAAGAAATAGATCAATAGATACCAATGAAAGTAAACAAAATCTTGATTACCAATTTTGAGAAAACAAATACAATCTTGATACCAATTTAAAGTATTATTCTTTTCAAACATATGATACCAAATTGAAATTATTATTTTCTATCATAAAGTAAGGGAGTGGAATACAAAACCAATGGTAAACCAAATACCAATTGAAAGATAAAATACGAGTTTTCTCCCCCTTTATGAAATACCAAGTAAAACAATGATCAAAAAAAATTTTATTTTCATAAACTTAAGCATTGTTATTAAAATATCAATTGAAAACTAATCAACTGAAAACATGATAGTCATTAAAACTTCAAGCTTTAGCATAAACAAATATATGTACGAAAAAAAATTGATACCAATTGAAATTGATACTCTTTGAAATGTAAGCATTCATACATAAAAGTATATGAGTATACAAGAAATGTCAATATTGAAACAACAATAATATCAAATGTATATCTCATATAACCTACCACCCATTTCATGCTCAAGTTTAAAATGATTTTCACTATAAAGCAAACATGTGCATGGTCTCCCATCCAACCGCCCGTTGAAGGTAGTGTTGGCCCGGAGGCCTTCCTCTCTAGTTTTGATGATGATTAACTCATGTAGTTATGTTTACTAATAATCTTGTGATTTTAGTTTCAGATCATGTAACAAGATATTAGTTGGTGATTGCTTCAAAAAGAGGAGTTTGGAAGCCTTCACTTGGTGATTCCCGAGCCCGAGCGTCAAGATCATTCATAGCCATGCTCGCTGGATCACGGAGTTTTGATCGAGTCGGCTTGAAGATGGAAGATCATCAAGAAGACTTAGGTATCCATAATTAGTGTGTTTAGATCCATGTGTAAAGCTTAGTATAGTTGATATGCTCAAGTGCACAATACACACACGTTTTATGTTTTGAATTTGGTTTTCATGAATAGATTGATTAAAACAAGTTTACTTTATTTTATGTATATTAGATGTGCTCTATATACATACATGCTTACATGACTTATACAAACTTAGTTTGACATACCTATTCATGTGTTTTATGTTTTGGTATTTTAACAAAACATTATTTTGAAATTAAAGACAAAAACTATGATATATATTGTTTCTTGTATATTGGACCTATGTCCATATGCAACATGTCTAATAATGTTCAAATATCATGTTTTTGTATTTCAATGAGTTTTAGGAAAAATCAGATTTCCTATTGAAAAATTCAAGTTTGACAAAATACAAGTTTGGTTTTTGATAAAAATGATAAAACACAAAATGGTTTCATATGCTTGATATTTGAGTTGAAATGTTTATCACAAGTTTATATATCAATGTAAAATGATAAAACTATTTTTGGAGATTTTTAGAAGTTTTTAAAGAATTTTTAGAAATATTTTAACCCCAGTTTCTGACCCAGTATATTGGCTGCCAGGCTTGGGCGGTCGACCGAGCCGGTCGACCGTATGCCGGAGCCGGTCGGTCGACCAACATGCACAGGATTGTGAACGTCTGGCCAGGCAATGGGCCGGTCGACCGGACCAGAGAGCTTTGCTCTCTGTATCTGGGCGGTCGACCGGGCAGTCGACCGGAAGCCCCAACGGTCATATTTATGACCGTTGGCGGTCGACAGGCCGGTCGACCGCCAGCCTGTCAGGCTGACAGATCAGCCTAACGGCTAGTTTTCTTTTTGGGCCTATAAATACCCCATCTCTTTAGGGTTTTATACAAGATTTTTAGAGCCAAAATTTCCAGACCTTCTCTACTGTTTTAAACAAGTTTCAAAAGAGTTTTGTGCCAAAAGATTTATCTTGTATTGTTTTAGGTTTTGGAAAAATCAAAGAAAATAGTATTTTGGGAGATTTGTGTTTATTCTTCATTTCTATTATCTTCAAGAGTTTCTCAAGATTATTTCTTTGAGTTTTTATTTTCCAAACACCTAGTTTTTTTTCACACTTGAGCTATCACCTATCCTATTCTATAGGATTATTTGTTTGTGGGAAAGAGGAAAGAGGTTTGTGGTTGAGACATACCACTTGTTGTAAACCCTTGATTTCTTGTGTTGCTCCCTCTTTGGTAGAGGTTGAGGTTGTTGTATTGGGTTGGTGTTTGCTCCCTCTTTGATAGAGGTGGAGATTGTTGTTTACTCTCTCTTGGTGAGGTGGAGAGTGGAGTTTGGTTGTAACCCTCTTCGGTAGAGGTGTTGGTTGTTTTTTGGCTACAGGCCTACCCTGGGTTGTGAGGCGGTGTTTGAGAAGGAGGTCGGTACTCCCTTGTTGTAAAAATCCTCCTCGGTGGAGGTTTCCTCGGTGGGAGTCCTCGGTGGACAAGATAGTGGATTAGAAATCCTTATCGGTGAAGGTGGGGGACGTAGAGCTAGGGGCTCGAACCTCGAAACATATCTTTGTGTTTGCGTTTGATCCATTGTCTCTTAACCCTCTCTCTATTTGTGTTGTGCATCATTCATATCATCATATCATATTTGCTTGTGTTGAGCATTGATTCATATTGTCATATCTATTATATGCTTGTGTGCCTCACTTGTACTTAATCACAAGAGCTTCATATAGCACCTCAACCTTATCTAGGAGAATCAAGAGGAGTTAGTCCAGAGCCCTTCACGGGGAATTCGGCTACACTTGTGGTTGTATTAAGTGTGATTGCAAATTATTTTAGCTTCCGCATTTAGTTTCTAGATTAGCATTTACACCTATTCACCCCCCTCTAGGTGTTTTTCAGGTAGGGTTTTCAAAAAAAATAGGTTTGAAAATATAGTTTGTTTGAAAAACTCTACCAAAGCGAAGAACACGAGCTAGTTATGAAAAAATTTGTTAACTAGTACGAAATCCTTCAAGTAAGGAACAAGACAAAATTATTTTCATGAAACACATGTAATTCACATGATCACTAAACACTCAAAATCCATAAATCTCATATCATACTCATGAAAACAAAATCATGAGAAACCTAATAAAGTGAGTGAACAAGTGTAATGTGACATATCATCATGAAAATATTCAATTAAGTTCAATTTAAATTCCTTTAAACATGAAACATGAAAATCTAAAATTTTTCAATAAAACAAATTATACTTCAAGGCATATGTATGTTTTGTCAACACAAAAAGTACATATCCCTAAACACAATTGAGTCTATATATAAAGATTTGCATGAAAACAAATGACTCAAGGGGTATACATGTATATCTTAAAGTTTGGCAAAATAGACGTATACATGAAGTGAAAACACAAGATCATAAAACATAGCCAAAATGGGGAATACAAGTTAGAATGCATGAATCATCAAAACTAGACTATACTGGCACATCTAATGGGTACAAAAGAGCGTTCAAGCACAAACATATAATGATCTATTTGTGGCCCACAATATGTACAAGTATATATCCTAGTTTTAATGAAAACTAACATCAAATAAGTAATCAAATCATGTAGCATAAAACGGGACATAAATCATCATTACAAACATAAAAACGATCATTATGTAAATTCACATGTTATTAGAACTATGATGAGCATAATAGCTAAACAAATGGTAAGAACACAACAAATGATCCATATAAACATGGGTGATCTCAAATAACTAAACATGTATGTCACTAATCTAATGAAACATGGCATAAACATAATGAACAATAAAACATGACATGCTATAAATCATGATATGAAAGCATGTAAATAAAAACGGGAGTTAGAGATTGATACCAAAACCGATGAAGGCACCTCTCTAGTTCTCCAAACAAATGGTGGTCCTCTCCACCAAACTCCCCTTGAAAGTGATGCATCCAAATAATCCTCATGAAGCACGGAACGCATCCACTCCAAGGTAACGCTACTCTCACGTCATGTGAGAGCCACACCTACATCAAATACAATAGGGGTGGTCTTTGGTACCCATTTCTTTTGGGTCCTAAGGAGTTAGTATCACGGATCCACACAAGATTATTTGTTCTATTAATTTGATCATAGCACACTTAGCTAAATGGCCTTTTTTACCACAATAAGTACATCTATAAACTCTACCATATTTAAATGCATAATGAGTGTATGGCTTACTAGCATGAGAACTTGTGAGCATGAGTAGATTTAACATGTGAAGTGTTGTGTGAAGTGTTGACATGATGAGCATTTTTAGCATGGGTTGTTTTATCATTCTTAACATGTGGAGTGTGCCTTTTTGAAAACTTTTCTTCTAATTTCTTAGTATTAAAAGCACAATCTTTCAAAACATTTTCAAAATCAACAATTCTAGTTTTTAACAAATAAAATTCATTTTCATCAACTTTTGAAAATTTTGCTTTACAAGCAACTTTATAAGCTTCAAATTCTCTTTTAGTAGAAATAAGGTTAGAAGAAATTTCATCCTTTTCTTGTGACACAATAGCAAGTTGATTTTTAAGAAAAGCAATTTCCTTTTCCAATTTTAAACATTCTAATTTTTATCATCATAACTTTCAGAAAGTTCAACAAAGGCATGTACAAGCATTTCTTTACTTAATTCATATCTTCATCAAAAGGTTGAGAGGTTACCTTGAGTGTGTTTGCCATGAAACACATATTTGCCGTATCGACCTCATCTTGGGATTCGCTTTTCGAATCCCAAGTAGCTTTGTATGCTTTTTTTTTCAACCGGCCTTTTTGTTTAAAGGAGGAAGTCACCTTTTTCTTGAAATCCGGGCAATCGGCCATGATGTGTCCGGGTTTGCGGCAATTGAAGCATATGATTCTTCTCTCCTCCTTCCTTCCAATTTCCTTCTAAAGTTAAGTTTGTTCTTGCGGTACAACCTCTTCACATTTCTTACTAGGAGAGATAGCTCCTCATCATCTTCTTATCTTCTTCATTGTCGTCGATTGTGGAGGAAGACTTGAAGGCTTTGACTGACTTTTCTGCACACAAAAAATTAGAATATTAGATTAAGAATAGATCGTGCGAGAAATCAGTTCTAATCCGCGGTAGCAGGGCTATGCGGGTCGTGATCCTCAAGGAGGGACTGCGATAGAAGCGTTAAGCAAGTTAATCTCTAAAATTTATCTTTTTAGTTAATTGTCACTATGGTATTTACAAAGAAACGTGGTATTTACAATGAGTTGTGGGAAAGAATATTGGAGAGATGTGGATTTAATCTACGAAAAGAAAATAAAGAAAAGAAAGGAAAACTTATCTCTTTATTTGCTTGCCGTTTGAACCGTTGCGATGATTTCCCTTTTCTTGGAAGGCGTACAAGCACGGCTTATGGGATCATCCGCCTTCTTAATCTACTCTACGAAATAAAACAACAAGCTATGAAGACTTGTTCATCGCCATGGGCCGTCAAGGTTCCTTCTTCGGCTAGGTAGTCTCAAAGCGTCAAGTTCTCACGGTTTGCAAGACATCAGAGAAGGAAACAATATAGAAAACAAGATCAAAGAGAACAAGAACACAACATAAAATAGAAGAGATGAACAAATAAACATAACAAAAACAAACCTTTGAATGGATTTCATTAACAATTGAAGAAGAGTTGGCTTACACCGCTGTCACCTCAGTAAAGTATGGACTCTTTCCTCCATGAAAGCTTCCTCCACTCTCAGAATTTACAAAAGATAAACAAAAAGAAAACCTAACCTAGGAGAAAGAGGAAAAAACCCTAAAAATCTGAACTTTGGCCCTTTGCTGGACGCTGGACGCTCTGTACGTTGCACTGCAGGTGATATTTATAGGTGCAGAAGGCTACAGAGTCCCGGATAAACATCACCACGAAATCTGGGATTCTAACTCATCTGAATTGCCGCGCCTTGCCGAGCATCCGCGGCACTTTTGTGGCTTCTGGCCGCGCGCTTTGGCGCGTGGCCTCTCCTGGTCCGTCTATCTGGGATTTTCCTTCTGGAAATTGAATCCTGGCTCTTAATCTTTGGATTTGGATATAACTTGGGAATCAAGTTACCTAGATCCAAATCTTTTCCACAAATTTTCCTTCTCTTCTTTTAGCTTTTATCCTATCCTGCAAGTGTTTAGGGTTGAATAGAAGTCTATCCTTCCCTTCTTTGTATTTGCAACTTTGGCCCTTGTGTATTTGCAATTTTGACAATTGATATTTGCACTTTTACACCTGGGCTTCAAACATGGGCTTGGATCTGGGCTTTTGGGCTCTTTAAGCTTTATTTATTGCTAAAATAACAATTCGAGGCCTGCACACAATAAATTACTAATTATTAATAAATGTGCAGAATTAAATGAATAAATATGAAAATGTGATGGTAAATATGATGATAAAAATGCACTTTTGACTACCAATCACACCCCCACACTTATCTTTTTGCTCGTCCTCGAGTAAAAACAAAGAAAAAGAAAAAGAAATGAAAAAATAATCTAACCTAACTCACTTTCGTAGGAATCACGATTGCACTTAGCACGTGCAACAAGCCGTTAAACCCCTAGGTTACCCTAGAGGACGAGTGTTATCTCGTGAGGGTTTTCAGCGGATTGCACCCACAAAATCCATAAAAGGAAAATATTTGAATTATTATTAAAGAGACTAAGTAGTCTATAAGTTTTAGGATCCTCATTTTATTCATTCTTCAAACCTAGTCTTTATAAAATCAATTGTTATTCATTTTAGGTAAGGATTAAAATTGAATTTCTAATATAGTCTTTTTCGTTACCAAAAGTCATACGCACCCTTGTGAATCTAGGAATTCCTTAACTTGGACTCTCATGCCTTATTTTTATAACATCATCTAATTTTCTTTCGTGTAAGTATCAAGGCTTCTTGAGGCCCTCATACCTAACTAATTGACTATTAGATGTGTTAATATATATATATATTATTTTTTTTTTTTGGCATGTATAACTCATCTAATTTCTTTCGTATAAGTATCAAGGCTTCTTGAGGCCCTCATACCTAACTAATTGATTATTAGATGTGTTAATACATATATTATATTTCTTAGTCTTCTTAGGCTTTCTAATCACCCATGTAGCGAACTTTAAGTCGATTACTCCCAAACCGGTTGGCTTTAGGGCACCAGGTGAGAAAACACCCCGCGGACTCAAATTCGAATGAACTAGGCCACAAAACTAAGGACTTTATTTTTATTTAGAACTCACCTTTAGGCGTGAATACTTATGCTTCTTGAGGCACATGTATCAGCTTAATTGGTGATTTTTTTTCTTTTTTTTCTTTTTTCTTTTTTTTATATGAGGCACAAGGTCTTTGTCTTAGAATCCTAGATAGCATTAGGTATGCAATATTCATTAAGGTAAAAATCAAGACTATTATTTATTCAATTTCTCTCCTATACCTAAAATTTAAACAATTTATTTATTTGACCAAGTCTTTAGAAATCCTAATCATGATTTTCCTAATCCTTAAAACTAACTTAGATTTCTTTCAAAAAATAAGTCAAAATACTTCCTTTTTATAAATTTTTTTTTTTTTATTAGCAAATTTTGTTAGTGTCTACCTATGTTAGTATGTTAGTAAAGCCCACCCCCACACTTATCTCATGCATTGTCCTCAATGTATGAATGTATGCATATATGCATGAAACAGAACAAGGGAAGGCGGAAATTACCTTAGGGTGGTGGTTCCGGAGGTGGTCTAATTGGTCCACGAAATGCGGCCCAATCAAGATAACATATAATTTGGTGGAACCCACCAGAAATTTTCCTTACATAACCCACTAAAATATATATATAATCATTTTTTAGAATTTCCACCCCATCGAATTCCTAATTTCATAATAAATTTCAGAGTTAATTGTCTCAACCTCCTTGTCCCAAAATGGAGTATGAAAAGATGGAATGATTGACTTGGACAATATAGGTGCGGGAACGAATACCGACTCAGGGAAGAAGCTCAAATCAAGTAAGGCTCAGGAGTCGGGCTAGGTTCAAGAATTGGGTCCAAGTCAAGAAATTGAAACTCAAGTCCACAATCTTCTTCCCACAATGGAATATGACCTAATATGGATGATATCTCTTTACTTCCAATATTAAGGAATTCTAGCTCATCGCCATACAATTCTTCAAAACTAAGGTCAACATCTTCCGTCAGAATTGTACAATCAGTTTCAGAAGTAAAGAGATTGTGAGAATCAAGGTCATGTTCAAGCTCTAATTCGGGAAAGGGAAAACTTGCCAAGTTATCAGAATTTGAAGTTTCGGCAAGTTCACATGATGGTACTGAATTAGAATCTTGTAGTCCAAAGCAACTTAGTTCGTCTGCTTTAAAAGAGTGGTCAGCGATATCAGAATCAGCCGGACGGTTAGAACGTAAGCATTGAACCATCAAATCAATATCATGATCACGGGCTAATTTAGCCTCGGTCATGGCAGCTAGCATCCCTTCATAGTCGATAGGTGCTTCATGTTGAAAATAGGAAGGGTAATCTTGATAAAGTTGTGAGTCGTGGACTCACGTATCATCATGTCTAAATTGATGGTGAATTTTGCTTGGACTTATTTATACTCATCATTTCCAAGATAGATGGATTTCTATTCTGAATGGGTGGATCTGAGTATGAATCTTGGGAAGAATGTGGACTAGATGGATATGGAGGACATTTTTGGTTGAGAATTAGACTCGGGGGACTCGAAACCCCATGAACTCTGTGACGAGTTGAAATTATTAATGAAATTATAGTCATAAGATGGGGGGTGTGGGTTATATTCATTCGGATAAGACCATTCCGGCACACTAGATTGGTCAAAGTTAGAGTATGCCGGGTTGGTAATATCCGAATAATAGTTAGGGGTGTAATATGGATTAAAATTGGAATTGTTCTTATATGCCATATCACACCAACACAACAAACAAATAAACAAACAAAAAAGAAAAATTCTAACCTAAGTTAGGGTAGACCTATGACCTAGACGACTCCTAACTGGTTAGACCGTCCACAGGAGGTTGGGTGCAGACTTTGACCACAAGTTAATCAGCCAGGTCAGGGCAAGAGTGGTGGGAGGTTTTCCGTCAAAGACGTTCCTTAATTAAATAACCACACACTTCGGGCTTTCGGCCCTCAATCCCTTCCTAGACACTGATTTGGCAAGAGTCAACTTCCAACACCGTTCCCCTTAGGATAATCTCCTAATTGAGTCCGAGATGTCCCTAGGGCCAACGTCTACTAATTTTTAAGTAGGCTTGGGTTAGTGAGTGCTTGGGATATGATTTTTGGGCTAAGGAAGGGTGATGAAATCCCCACCTTATCTTGTTAATGGGTTATGCCCTTAAGTAAGAGAATTCGTGCAAGTGTACAAGATAAATAAATAGAATTCACTCAAAGCAGATAATCAACCAAGAGATGATTCCTATTCTACATGCAATGCGTACGTACCTTGCTTCTCCAGCACTCTTCAACAGTAAATAAAAATAATTGAAAAGACACGTGCCTAATATGCAAACGTCTAATCAATTTTATTTTTTAACAACCAATGATTTACTGTTGAATTATTAGCAATTTACAGGTGTATCACAGAACAAAACAGAATATATCAGTAAGCAGTATTTTAATTTACAGAGACCTGCAAAAAAATTCAGTGAGTAGTTCACTGCAATTGCCGCGGATCCGCGGCTCTGGCCGCGTTTCGCGGCAAAGTTGCAGGTCCTCGTGCTCTGCTTCTGAGGGCAGAGACACAGGATAGCTATATGTCCACTGCTGCGATAAGTTTCTGTTTTCTGTTCTCCAAACCTGCAAACAGAAAAGAATAAAGAATTAGTTAAAAATTAAATTTTTTGTTTTAGAGATAACTTACCGTCCCTCCCCGGCAACGGCGCCAAGTTGTTGACTGACTTTTCCTGCACACAAAAATTAGAATATTAGATTAAGAATAGATCGTGCGAGAAATCAGTTCTAATCCGCGGTAGCAGGGCTATGCGGGTCGTGATCCTCAAGGAGGGACTGCGATAGAAGCGTTAAGCAAGTTAATCTCTAAAATTTATCTTTTTTAGTTAATTGTCACTATGGTATTTACAAAGAAACGTGGTATTTACAATGAGTTGTGGGAAAGAATATTGGAGAGATGTGGATTTAATCTACGAAAGAAAATAAAAGAAAAGAAAAGGAAAACTTATCTCTTTATTTGCTTGCCGTTTGAACCGTTGCGATGATTTCCCTTTTCTTGGAAGGCGTACAAGCACGGCTTATGGATCATCCGCCTTCTTAATCTACTCTACGAAATAAAACAACAAGCTATGAAGACTTGTTCATCGCCATGGGCCGTCAAGGTTCCTTCTTCGGCTAGGTAGTCTCAAAGCGTCAAGTTCTCACGGTTTGCAAGACATCAGAGAAGGAAACAATATAGAAAACAAGATCAAAGAGAACAAGAACACAACATAAAATAGAAGAGATGAACAAATAAACATAACAAAAACAAACCTTTGAATGGATTTCATTAACAATTGAAGAAGAGTTGGCTTACACCGCTGTCACCTCAGTACAAGTATGGACTCTTTCCTCCATGAAAGCTTCCTCCACTCTCAGAATTTACAAAAGATAAACAAAAAGAAAACCTAACCTAGGAGAAAGAGGAAAAACCCTAAAAATCTGAACTTTGGCCCTTTGCTGGACGCTGGACGCTCTGTACGTTGCACTGCAGGTGATATTTATAGGTGCAGAAGGCTACAGAGTCCCGGATAAACATCACCACGAAATCTGGGATTCTAACTCATCTGAATTGCCGCGCCTTGCCGAGCATCCGCGGCACTTTTGTGGCTTCTGGCCGCGCGCTTTTGGCGCGTGGCCTCTCCTGGTCCGTCTATCTGGGATTTTCCTTCTGGAAATTGAATCCTGGCTCTTAATCTTTGGATTTGGATATAACTTGGGAATCAAGTTACCTAGATCCCAAATCTTTTCCACGAATTTTCCTTCTCTTCTTTTAGCTTTTATCCTATCCTGCAAGTGTTTAGGGTTGAATAGAAGTCTATCCTTCCCTCTTCTTTGTATTTGCAACTTTGGCCCTTGTGTATTTGCAATTTTGACAATTGATATTTGCACTTTTACACCTGGGCTTCAAACATGGGCTTGGATCTGGGCTTTTGGGCTCTTTAAGCTTTATTTATTGCTAAAATAACAATTCGAGGCCTGCACACAATAATTACTAATTATTAATAAATGTGCAGAATTAAATGAATAAATATGAAAATGTGATGGTAAATATGATGATAAAAATGCACTTTTGACTAC